>JAGGAT010000395.1:0-32684 GCA_017657195.1 Termitomyces sp. T70a
CTGAGACTCCCGACTCCCGACGACTGACGTGGTTTTTTCCTTCTATCGATGATGGCTCCTTTCTTGTTTCCCCCCTCCCCCCCGCGCATAGCCTCCATGAGAGGAACACAGACGGACGCTTGAACACACTTTTTTTGTTGTAGAATCGGTATGGCGCTCACGGACTCGCTTGATGAGCTTATCACGAGCGGGGCGATTACGCCGCAGCTTGCGATGAAGGTGCTTCAGCAGGTGCGTGCGGTGTGCGGTGTGTAGTGTTGGTTGTGTTGATTAGAGTAGTTTGACAAGTCCCTGGCGGATACGATGGTCAAGTCTGTCAAAGTCAAGACGTCGCTCAAGGTGTGTGTGGCTGTTCGCTGTTTGTCCTTGGCTGAGATTAATGCGGCAGGGCCACTTGCACACGTACCGGCTCTGCGACGACGTGTGGACGTTCATCGTCAAGAACCCGTCGTTCAAAATGGAGTCGAACGAGGTGGTGAGCGCGCCCCGGATAAAGATTATAGCGTGCAAGAATGGAGATGCGATTGAGGCTGGGAAAAAATAAAATAAAAATAATTACGTTTGCGGAGTTTAGAAAGGACCACACCTCTTTTTGTAAACCCGTCTACATTATAATGCGCATGGAGGACTTTATCGAGCCGCCGACCGAGGCGTCGCTCGCGGACGCGCGGCGTGTGCTGGTCGCGACGCAAGCGTCGGTGGCGGCCGTGAAAGGCGAGCTGGACGCCGCGGAGGCTGCGCTCGCACGGGTGGTGCAGGAGAGTCGGGCGCGCATCGAGGAGCTGGAGACACGGCGGGGGGCGCTCGCGCAGACGGTGACGCACACAATGGCGTACCTGAGCCCCATCCGGCGGCTGCCGCTGGAACTGCTGCGCAACATCTTCCTCGAGTGTTTCGACGAGCACCCGTGCTGTGCGTGGGTCCTGGCGGCCGTGTGCGGCCCTTGGCGCCGTCTCGTCCTCGGGATGCCCAAGATCTGGTCCCGCGTATGTTTTGTTTTAATATTAGTTATTTTTATTCAACTCGCTGCAGATTCGACTTGTCACGACGCAGCACGCCTCGGCAGACACGATCCGTCTGTGGCTCGAACGCTCAGGCGACACGGTGCCGCTCGACATTGAGATCTTCCTGCGAGTCGCCAGCGCCGCGTCCCGCCCGCATTCGCCGACGCACCGACGTCGGTCGCCCTCGCCCTCGCGGTCTCCGAGTCCCCCGCCATGGCACCTCCCCGTCGCAGCCACGCACTACATCGTCCCCCCGCACGCCCCCTTTGCTCCGTCCCCCATCGTCGTGCCCCACGCCCCCACAACAATCCCTGATCCCTGGCTCCACGCAGACAGACCACCCACCACGGCCCGCCAGTCGCGGTCTAGCCTCCACTGGGGACACATCGCCATCTTCTATCTCGCCGAACAGATCCACCGGTGGGAACGCTTTATTTTTAGATTTGACAGACAGTTTGCTTCTATGAGTGCACTCAAGTCCATCACTGGCAAGTTTTCCCTCGTCTTGTTTCTGACATGTGTTACTAACCAAACGAAAGGCGATGCGCCGTTGTTGAAGGAATTCGAAGTGTCGAGTGCAGAAGCGGCGTACTACCCAGAATGGCAATGGCT
The DNA here is from genome assembly GCA_017657195.1 of Termitomyces sp. T70a. Classification (NCBI taxonomy): domain Eukaryota; kingdom Fungi; phylum Basidiomycota; class Agaricomycetes; order Agaricales; family Lyophyllaceae; genus Termitomyces; species Termitomyces sp. T70a. The sequence goes on from JAGGAT010000395.1 coordinate 1,617, forward strand.
TCCCAACGCGCCACCCAGCGCCGCGCTCGTGCTGCCCAAGCTCAAGACCCTAACGCTACAATACACGCCATTCAAATGGTCCTCGCCCGTCTTCCGCACGAACCTACACACGCTCAACCTGCGCGCGCTACCAACATGCCACCTCCCGCTCGACCGCATCCTCTACATAATCACCAACAACCCCTCTCTCCACTCTCTCTCTCTGCACTTCCAAGGCGCATTGCCCGCCGTACTCCCGCTCGCACCTACGACGCTACACAACGTCCACACACTGCACCTGGGGGGCCACTACACACTCACACAACTCCTCGACGCCCTCGCGCTCCCTGGTCTCACATCACTCACACTCGACATCGAGCCACGCGAGCCGCTCGAAGACACCATCATAAACCTGCTCGTGCGCTCCGCCTCGCCAGCGCTAACACACTTCGCTTTAGGGTACACCGCGCCGTCGACCTCGGCGTCCGCCGCCGCCGCCGCAGCGTCCGCGTTCTACTACGGCCCCGCGGGCGCGGTGGTCTCGTGGTCCGCGCTCCTTGCGGAGTTGCAGGGGCTGGAGAGTCTCCGTGTGGGCGGGACACCGCTGGAGCCCCTCCTTGGGGCGTTGGCGGACGAGCCGCCGGTGTGTCCTGTGCTTGAGGTGCTTGCGATGAGGAATTGTCATGCGTTGGGTGAGGGGGTCGTTAAGCTTGTTGCGATGGTTGAGGCGAGGAACCCGACTCCCCTGCTACTACAGCAGCAGGGGCAGCAGGGGGGGCAGCAGCAGATGCAGGGGGGGCAGGGGGCGGTGAAGAGGCTTCGGAGCCTCGAGATGTACGAGTGTGCGAGTGTGGGTGAGGACGTCGTTAGGTGGTTGAGGAGTCGTGTCGCAGAGGTCGTGTGTACCGAACCAGAGTTTGATAGGTGCGTGCCTGCGTGCGTCCTTGTGCCTAGGGCTTTGAGCTGATTTTTTGGGGGGCTTGGGCTTGGGCTTGGGTAGACGCAGGTCGTCGGTGTTGCGCGCGTATATGGCTTAGGGTGTCATTACGGTTTGGTTGGTTTTCTTCTTCCCTCTTTGCTCTCTTTCTCTCTGTCCTCTTTTCCTTTGCTTTCCCTCTTTCCCTCTTTCCCTCTTTCCATCTCTCTTTGCTTTTTGTCGTTAGACGCGCTCGACGCCGTTGTATGGACCTTCTCCCTCTCCCTCTTTCTCTTTCTCTCCTTTTCCTTTTCCTTTTCCTTAGCTTTTCAGTCAGTCTTAACTTGTCCTTGTCCTTGTCCTTTTCCGTTTTCCTTTTCCGTTTTCCTTATCCGTTTTCCTTAGCTTTAGCTTTCCGTTTTCTTCTCTTTTGTTTTCCGTTTTCTTCTCTTTTGTTTTGTGTGGTGAGCCTCTGTGCTTTCGGGTTTTGGCCATGATGACGTCGAGGGTCAGTACACGTACACGTACGCGCGCAGGGTAGGGTGTAGGGTGCAGGGTAGGGTGCAGGTGGGAGTGCAGGTGGGGGTGGGGGTGCAGGTGCAGGTGCAGGTGAGAGTGTGGATGACTTGGATGGCTTTGATGGCTTTGATGATATTCATGATATTCATGACCTTGGTTTGGTGTACTCGGTTTACTCGCTTTGGTGTACTCGATGTACTTGATACTTGTGTACTATGTATATATTTTTCGTATGGAGAGATACCTTCACCCCCTCAAACCCCTCACCCCCCTCAACCCCCTCACCCCCCCCCCTCCACCCCCGCAGCCACCCCACGCACGCACCCGAAGCCACGCACGCACGCACGCACCCGCAGCCACCCGCCCACCCGCCTTATAAGCAGTGAGAAAAACGGGGAGCATGTATTCGGGCTGGCTAGGGGGAGCAAGTAATTGCTATGCATTTCTTGTAAGGCCATAAATGAGTGCGTATGGTTCCATTTCTTTTCGTTTGTGTCAATGATATCTACCACACACACTCACTCGTTGAAAAAATTCACTGTGGGCTCGCTACTAGTTACTGAATAGTAGTAACCAACTGTTCCTGTTCTCTTTCCATTGTGATTGGATTTCTTTGCATTTGCATTTTTCATGGACACTGTGGACAATCACTTGCTAGCACCACAGTTGTGTGTCCTTGGAAAAAATAAAAAGGAAACCTGTTATATTATATGCCATTTCCAATGTGTCAATTTCTGATGGGAAAAAGAAAGTCTTTTTGAATAAAGGACACTTTGTCTTTTTCTGGATAAGAAACAGATTAGGCTTCTTTGACTTTTTTTTTCATCAGGAACATATTCATATTCTGGCCCTAGCAGTGAATACTACAGGGTTTTGTTTGTCTATTCTACGTATATATCCAGATTCATCATAGTGTAGCACCCCTCAGTTAATTATTACAATGGACTGAGAGTTAACCACTCACGTTCACCACATACATACACCCACGCCACTTACTGTTCTCTGCTGTAGAATAATCTCATATTGTCCTACATCGGATTTGTGTGATTTTGTTTCGTTGATTTTCGGAAAGCCTAATCGCCAGAAACAAGTGAATATGGATGGGTTCGGTTCTTTTCGTTTGGGATTTCCATTAGATTAGTGTATAAAGAAAGCGTGTCGACGATATTCACACTTTTCTCATTATTTCGCGACTAGTAAGTACTAGTAGCACCCTCAGTCAGTGATAATGAACTGAGGATATGTGAGCCACTCACGTTTACCACATACACCACGCCACTTACTGTCTATGCTGTAGAATAATCTCATATTGTCCTACATCGGATTCAGTCGAGTGAATAATCTCTCATTGTCTTACCTAGTCCTTTGCATAAATATGATTTCGAATTAAAGCATTCAGCCTGTTCTTCTTTAGCAGTGTCAAGTTCGAATACCCTTCCTTCTGGTTACCACTTCGGATTGATATCCAGATTGTTCCACGCGAGGTACACTCACTCATGGCATTCACGTTCTGTAAATGCCACATGCACTCGTTCAGTACTGAGTCGCAGCACGTCTCCTGTACAACTTTTGTTCTTGAAAGCAGAGAAGTAATCGTCACCTGGTGTTTCAAGGCTTGAATAGATACATGGAAGATCACGTCTGGGCACCACCTGTATATTAGTAATTCATTCCAGCAACCATGCTAACTGGACGATACAATTAGGTGGTTGGTTCGCATCGTTCGAGGTGGTTGCTCTCGACACGACGTCTCTAGATACAAAGCGAGTGGAATGAAAAAAAAGCGTCATGATAAGCGAGTGGTATTGAAAACGAGTGACATGTAAAACGAGTGAAAACGAGCAAGTCTGGCAAGCGACCATAAACTGTTCAACTATTAGGATGCAGCAACACCTGGTCCAGCTTCTTCTCAACCTCTCCCCAAAGCATCCTATACTTCTGATCAACAGGATCATCAGGATATCCCACCAGATCTCCATCGAGTCCGTACAGCCAATTATCGCCAATCGTTTCCAACCTGGAAAACGCAAGTGCGAGGAAAGCTGCGACGCAACTTGGATCCTTGATAGGAGACCTGCAATAGCAGAAGTCGGTAAGGGCCCGGTGAGGGACTATCGGGCCCAGATCGGCGTAACTTGATACGTCCTCGGAGGCATCGACGCGGAGCGTCAGCTCACGCAGGGAGGAGCAGGCGGTAAGGAGCGGAAGAAGGCCGGTCAATGTGACTTGGGGACGTGATCGCGAAGTACGTTCAGGGAAGTTGAGCACCTCGAGACTGGGCCACGCCGCGCCCATCCTGGCGAGGTCTGCGTTGGTCAAGTGAACGGGGCAGTCGGCCTCGACGTGGATTGTGGAGAGGTTGGGAAACCACAGCAATGGAGCGATGGTGGTGAAGTCGATTGCTTGGGTATCCGAAGGCGGGTTCCACGGGAAAAAGGCGACACAGAGCTTGAGCCATGTCAGATTCGTGGAGAGGGGGGCGTTCCTTCGAATTCCTTGGAAAAAGGAGTGCAGGTCCCACCTTGTCCCGGCTTCGCCGCGAATTTCCAGCGCGGTGAGGCACTCAAAGGCATGTGGAAGCTTGAAGAGCTCCGCACAAGGCTCAAGACTGGGCGTGTTTAGACGCACCTTCTTGAGACTTTGGAAGAAGTGGTCACGATGGTTGTGGTGCTCAACGACGTAAGTGATGGCCTCGGGAGACAGGGAGACTGACAATTCTTGAAGGTGCGGCAGAGCGGAGAAGTGCAGAAATGTAGAATGATCGATGTCCAGAGATAGTGCCTCTAGCACCCTCAGTGACTGAAAACTTCGAAGGAGAGAAATGAGATCATGAGGAGCGAACGTGTTGAGTTTCCAATGGTCCTCCGTGCGATATTCGTCGACCTTGAACCTTTGAATTGGAGACCCAGCCTCTTCCAAGACACGTTTAATCGCTCGCCATGGACCATCAGGAATAACCTCTAATCCGTTGACGACTTTGATCTTGGACTTCTCGAACGCGACGAGGTCAATAGACGTTAATCGAGGCCCTATGATAAGGCGCGGATAAACAGCGTGGCCTTCAAAGTCGTTAGCGTAAAGCATGGCATGCTGCACACAGGGAAGGATGGGGCCAATGACTTCCTGGCGCGAATAAAGAATGTGGAGGAACAATTTGTCTAGAGCATAGGACCGAACGGCTCCAAACCGTGGCCTGCACACAACTCGAACTCGAGCAGCATTCTCCCGGATCCTGGTGTAGTCCTTTGCTTGTATATTACGATCGAATCGCTGAGTGGAGCAATGTCAGCAAATCGAACTAGGACGCAGGTGGATCCAACTGGCGTACCAAGCCTTTGATTCCATTCCGCCAACTGATTGGTGCATCATTCGGCTCTTCAATCGTACGAACTGCATCATGAGGGAGGCAGCGAACTACAGGATCTAAACCTGGAATGGCGCGCCAGAGAGTATTAAGAGCCGGCTCTTTAAATGACTGGCAGGTTAGAGCGAGATTGACAAGCGTGCTCGAACCTGGAAAAGGTGGTTTCTCTGTCACGCCTGGATGGATGTCGAGGACATTGCTAAAGACGGCGTCAAGGATCTCCGGGATCTGCAGGCACTTGTGCATGCCCTAAGGGTGCTCGTCTGAAGGAATGTGAGAGGCTGCTTTGAAGGACCGCCGTTTTTCCTTTTCTCTAGAAATAGTGATGATCGCGAGGGCGCGCGTTGAATTGACAAAGTGTCATGATCACATCCTATGTAAAGGGAGCAAATTTTCAGACAAGGTATAGACTTCCGTTCCGTTGTACATAAAAACAAACGTACAATTTGAATTGCGCAATCGGCGCAAACACATATTTTTATAGTCAGTCGGGCGGCCCGTTGGGAGGCTCATCAAGTTCAGAAATGATTTCTGCCCGTCGAAAAGAGAAAATAAGAGGGACAGGTTTCAAGTTTCAACCAAGAGACAACACCATAAATCAGGGAATCCATTGATACATGGTGATGGTTACATAATTGCTGTTGCAGAATCTTGAATTAAGGCGCTATAGTGTAGTGGTTATCACTCGGGATTTTGACTCATTGTAATCTTCCCGAAACCCAGGTTCGAACCCTGGTAGCGCCTCTATCCAAAGATGCTTCTTTTTACTTGCTACGGTCGTGAACTGCCTTGCAATAATCTGGTGAATGTGTGAATTGGGCTCCCTGGTCTTTTCCGTCGTCATTTTTTTCACATCCTCTATTCTCATATCCTTCCTCACTGCGTGCGTGCTTTTGGATTCATACTGCGCTCGCAGCCCACAATCTTGCCATCACGCGTTGTCATCAACGCCGAACATCAGTCTAGCACTCTACTGACAGGTGATTTTCCTCTTATAACCATTTCAATAGATTTCGTGTCTTGGTTATAAGCGCATGACTCCACTGAAGCACACAAGTCACTCACAAAAAATGGATGAAGTTGAGTACATGTGACCGCAATGCACCCGAAGAGTCCTTCATCTGTCGGGTGTGTTCTTAAATATGGACATTATTGCTGTCTTGTTGCATACTGATTGATAGATTTACATCTGCAGAGGGATTACAGTGTCCACAAGTTGATTGCGCCTTCACATTTCCCTTTTGGTCGGTTTTCGTGGTAGGCTTCGCGCCACCCTCACGTTAGTGTCGCTTATGGTGCAAGCCTCGCATGTCGTACATCATGTCCTGCTGACTCCCCCATGACAGCTCCAGGCAGCACGCGAGGAAACGTTAATACTACTGATAGTACTATTTTTTGTAACAGTGCTCCTTTACCACGCGTCATACATATTAATGGCGGATATGACTTAGGCCGTGCGCCTGCAAGATGAAAGTTCTCGTACGATTCTTACCAAGTCCCCATTGACATCGACGTGACTTTGAATGGCTTTCTCAGAGATGATTTGAACGTTCTCAGTGTCTGATCCTGGGTTGTCCAAGCCGTTATCAAGGCATATTCTGTTCTGTCGCAGTGACGATCATTATCCTCCTCATGTTCTATGCACCTCATCGATACTTGCGTTCATCCATAGACAGAATAGTAATACGAGTCCTAAATACCTTCTTACACACCTGCACCAATCTCAATACACCTTGACATTGCCCCTACAATTCAGCCCTTTCTGAGAGGTTTTCTATCAGTCTTTGCACGAAGATACGCCAACTACCGGTCCTACTCCTAGCTCCTCATTTCTACTCCTAACGGCGTCTTCCTCTCCATCTATTGATCCAAAGCCTGTCAGCAGTCCTCTCTTCTGGTCTCATGATCAGTCGTTCATGCGGTGAGCGATATAGGTTATACACCGATGCCTCGACCTGCCTTATGACTTCGATGGATTGCAAAGGGGACATCGATAGGATAGATTGCGGAGAGGGGTGGGACTCGGGCATACATGAAACGTCGGATCTTCATCACTTGAAGATGGAGTTCCATCCTATCTACAATGGTACCAGAGTACAGATACAGGCGAACTGTCAAGCAGTATAATGACTGGTAATCTACATACTAGATCATTTATACCTGCTTCTGCCAAACTGAGACGTACATAGGAGGCAAGACAATCAAGAGGAAAACAAAGACAGAGTATCAAAGTGCGTGTTGGTTATATATGTGAGGGAGATGCATGCGTGGGGGTATACGACCAAGACAAGTGGAGCGTCCTGTAGCTAATGGTACAAATGTCGGAGGGCGCGGTGAAAGTGATGGTACAAGAGACAATGATGTGTGAACATAAAGATAATAAGCAATAAAATATGTCTGCAGTACCGATGAAGTCTGTATGCAATGCTCGAAGAGTCCACAGGTCCATACTCATTGGACATTGTTTGTCACCGAAACTTCGACTTGATTTGCAAACACAATACCTTGCTGTTGCAAGGCGTCCTGAACGATCTTCATCCCCTCTAAGACTCTCTCCTCTTCAAGCCTTCTCCCGACGATCTGGACACCGAGTGGCAACCCATGCATCCCTTCTGCATCGTATGCAGAATACGCGACAGCTGTCGTAGTTGAAGTCGCCTTAAAGTCAGCCGGTAGACGGTCAAGGTCTTTGTCGACAAACGTCACAGGCAAAACACCGGCAGTGTAATCCAACTGTTGTTAGGGCAGAGACGAGTAGGATTATTTGATTTGGGGCGGGACCAGCAAATCAAAACGGTCACCGCGGATAGAATCGCACGAGAAGGAAGATTCGAGTAAAGAAAAGGCCACAAACGGATTCAGCGGCTATCTTTTACATGTGCGGATGAGTTGACTTACGAGACTGAAAATAGTCGTAAACCCGGCAGTCATCAGATTCACCTTCTCTGATTCTCCATGCTTGAACGCGGGAAATGGGTGAGGTACCGTAATGACGAAGTCGAGACCTTTCTCCGTCCAGCTGTCGTGCCATTCCGCGCGATACGAGTCACGTTGGGCGGTGAGGGCGCGAAGTTCAGTTACAGATTTAGCATGCATGATGCGGAGTAGCGACGCCGCAGCAGGGTCCGATTTGCGAGTGAGATATGCGAGGAGCTGTTTAACACACTTGGGAAAGGACAGAAGGTCGAAAACGGAAGAGGAAGCTTTGTTCAGATTCTCGCCAGGCGAGAGGAGGGAACGAATTTGTTCGCCTGCGCGAGAAGTAAGAAATCTCCGCTTACGTTGAACAAGATGTTGACATACCTCCATCGCTGAAAAGTAGCTGGTAGGAAATGTTCAGGCCACGTTCGAGATCCGGTGGAATACTGCGAGCGCGCATATTTAATTAGAGGTCATCCATAACGTGATTGTGGGACAAACAATTCGACGACCTCGTGTCCTTGCTTTCTAAGAGCCGTAGCAACCATTGACAGAGCGCGTTTACACGCAGGTGTGATCGGAACCGCACCTGGAGGACGTTCTCAGAGAAGCCAGCGAAGAGGAAGAATGTCGCTGCTCACATCCTTCCAACATGATCCCCCACTTTAATTTTCTCCCATCCTCTCGAAGATCTATATTTCTCCAAGGAATTGGATGGCACTACGTAACGTCAATCATCCGAATATGGCCGGGCTAGTGACACCACGCACCGTATGGTCATACTCCCAAGGTTTGGCCATGATTACCCGCTTCCAGAACTCATCCAAATCCTCCAAGCTACCCGCCATCGGTGAAGACACCAACTGCAACCCTTCTAAACCCTCCATGGACGACTGATTACCCCATGTGGGGAATCTACCCGCACTGCCCTTGAGGCTCCAGATGCCACAGAAGTGAGCCGGGAGCCTGACGCTTCCCGCGACATCAGTACCTATCTCGATTTTGCTGCCTCCACATGCAATAAGAGCCGCACCACCTCCGGTGGACGCCCCTGTCGTGTGTGTGTGCTTGTAGGGGTTTGAGGTACGACCATAGACCTCCGAGGTGGTTTCGAGAGCAAGAAGACCGGTAGGAACGGCCGTCTTCGCATGGACGAGGGCTCCGGCATCTTGGAGAAGTCGGACGATGGCAGATGACGATGCGACAGGACGATTGATGTTTCGCGAGAATCCAATAGTGGTGTCATGTCCGGCTAGATCGTGTCTGATTGATATCGGATTTAGCTCAGGCTGCTTCGATTGGTTTATTTTTAAGGTAACAGACTTACCTTTGATGCTGACCGGGACACCAAGCAGCGAACGGTCACGGGTAGAGTCAAAAGCATCCAGATCAGTGCTATGAGGCCAGTTTGCGACAGCAGGTATGCGCAGAGCCTCATCGAACATCAAGTCTGTCACACAGTTTGTCGCAGCCTGAGCGGCAACAGCCTTCTTCGCGTATGCAACCATGATGTCTGCCGGAGCGATTTCGCCGGCTTTGCATTCTGACACAAGCTGAGAGAGAGAAAGAGCGTGTATTTTCTGTTCAGTCAGAGAGAGTGGTGTAGAGTAGACAGGAGGAAGAGCGTCCAAAGAAGCCTGACGCTCGGCTTGCTTGCGCGCACTGAACAGAATGAGAACATGGAAACGGGAGTCATTGGACAACGACAACGTACCATGCATCCTTGTGAGTACTGGAGAAAAAGGAGAACATGGGGGGCAAGTGGGGCGGCGATAGAGATCGACGTGGCCTTTATAACGAGAAATGAAATGGAGGACCGAGGAGTTAGCGGAACGACAAGGAACGGCGCAAAGACTGCGATTAAGGCGGAAGAGTTCATGTCGTGACGTTGTCTTCAAGTTAATGTGGCGAGAACCGTCTTCAACGAAATAACGCCGAGCTAGAACGGCCAGAGGGCCAGAAGCGTTCTCCCCGCAATTACGCACAACTTCCTTTTGGGGCTATCCGGCGCCCCTGGCAGCTGTCCAATTAATTACCTTTCTTGTATGGGCTAATGGGTGGGCGCTTCAAACTTCTTCCTCTATCAAGAGCCGAGTTGTGTCGTTGATCGAGCGTATGGTTATCAATCATGAGTGATGAAGATCACAGAATGCAGCAACCCGTCCAAGATATGCCAAAATGCGATGGACTTGTGGCAAAAAACGAAGTTCAAGGTACATACGTCCAGATCTGCGGAGAAAACGCGCGCCATCGTCTAATGGTGGGTCATATGAAGCGTTGTCTGTTACGATTAAGCATCAATACGTCTTGTGCGCCGAGCTTTGATCGCCCAAGCCTCTAGAAGAGTATCTGCGTCGGGACGGACCGGTAAGGAACGACGACGGGGGTAAGACTTAGGTGGTTCAAGTTGGTGCTGAATGCGGTAGCCAACGTTCGTACTCCTCACTACTGACGGAATCTCATGACCGACGCCCTCTCAAGAGGTAGAAGTTTCATCGGATGGCAGGTATATGTATATAAGATATAGTTACTAGCAAGAAGCCATGTTCGTTAGTGTCAATAGGCATTGCATCGGATAAACCACCCACCATGAGTGGTATATTGCTTTTAACTTGACAGACAGACCTTCGCTTTCATGGCGTCTTCTCCGCAAGACGCTCCTTCACTGCATTAGCCAGTGTCTCGGCATCCACCGGGATGTTTTCTACTCATAAGGGAATCAGTCAGACACTATCCAAATACCAAATTATCTCGGCCAGCTTTCCCTATCACAAGGGCTGGACGAGACTCGAAGCCTGTACCATAAACCAAGTAGTAAACACTCACTCCCGTTAAACAGGTCACCAAATTTTATGCTCTGATCATGTTAAGCAATAGGTTAGCACCTCCAACGCTAATTGGCAGAGAAGGGGGAAACGCAATACGCACGTCATGGTAGATTCCCTTCGGATATGTTACGAGCCGGTCATTCCAAACAGCGTAGTGCTAGACACATGTCCCGCGATTCAAATTATCCGTGATGTGCAAGAGTCAGGTTAATTTTGGTCAGTTTAGAATTTTCCAGTGGACGATGCCCGGGATGTACGGACCCGATGTTCCATGTTCCGGGCAAGGATCTCATAATCGAACAAATATCCTACGGAGAGAGGGAAACAGTCAGCTGGGGGCAATCGCGGTATTATCGCCCCTAAGCCCTGCGAAACCAACCTTCTGGGTAAAAGATCTCAAAGACGGCTGAACGGTACGAGGGTGGCATCCATAGTTGGTGCTGACAGTCCAGCCCACGTCAGCACAGGTAGGGGAATCGCGCACTTGGCAACACTCACAGTCAGGCCATTACCATGAACGCCGACGATAATCTGCATTCCGGGTCAACGAAGCGCGAGCCGAGACCCAGATTGTGAATGGATAGAGTAAACAAGTAAGCAAGATGTGAAGAAGGAGAAGACGAAGGAGTGTAAGGAAAAAACTGAGGAAGGGATGGACGCAAACTCTTCCCCCCTTGCTCTCCCAATACCCCCAATCAGTCAAGAGCCAAAAGCAAAAGTAGAAAAGCAAATCACAAAAAACTAACCGTACTTCTCGCCGCAAGCTCAACCTGTTCCCTCAAGCTCATTTCCTCCATACGTGCCTCCCGAAACTCACAGACCCCCTGCGCTTCCAGGTTCTTCAGCGCAGCCAGCAGGGCTTCGTGGTCCTTGGCCAGCAGCTGCCTTGCATTTGCGTGTTGGCGGGACACGTATGTGACTAATGGTTTCGGCAGGGGCTGCTGCGTGTCGTGCACTGTCATCAATTCCGGCGGGGTCGGGAGGTGCCCCAGGATGTTGGTGACGATTGTCTTTCGCAGGGGCTCCCAGAAACTGTCGGGCACGGTAACGTCCATTGTCCCCGCAATCATTTTGTTCCATCGGCCTCCCAACGGGCTGGCAACACGAGTGAGTTAGTACGACGGGGCGGAACGGGTAAAGAAGGAACGGAGCGGAACGCAGGGGACGGGTGGGTGGACGGGAAGGAGAGGATTGATGTTCAACGGCGACGTCAACGTACTGTCTGTGTGCGGCGGGACGGTTGATAAGCATGACCCGGTCAAAGACGACGGTGGCGTCCAACGTGATCAGGTCCTCCCACCAGTCCGACTCTTCGATCGGGGCACTCGGCCAGGCGGCGCGCATTAGTGGCACGTTTACTCCCGCTGGGTCTCTGAATGCCCCTTGGGCGGAGAACTGTCCACATCAAGTCGGTAGTGAAAGGAAGAGCGTGACACGCTAAGTTAGTGAGTGTCCCACACTAAACCAAGTTGAGCACCCACCGGCAGCAAAAAGCGTCTCGGCTTCGGGAGTTCTTTAGTCTTTCCACCCTCGAACGAGAGGATTCGCCATGCTCCGAGAACGATTTCGCCCCACCAGTGGTACAAGTGCTAGAGAGTGCGGAACAAGAGGGAAAAGGAAAGCAAAAAAAACGTCAGTTTCAAGCTTACGGGATGACATGTGCACATGGCGATGATGAAGCACATGTCAGATAGGGAAAAAGCAATCACATACGGTCAGGAACTGTGGTGGATCATACACGACGATTGATAGGCCTTCAATACGTATCGCATGCTTCCCGAGTATACTTTCCACGTCGTCGGCGCCCAAGAACTGCATTTGCTATGGACGACGTGTGCATCAGTACTTACGTGAAAGTCAAAGAAAAGCATAGCACGGATAGTTTAAAACACGCTTTCATTATATGCATGTGATGGGATGTACGGCACACGATTGATTTACTTACCTGGCCTGTCGGGGTTGTGTCGACATTTTCTCCTAGCTCGTGGGGTGCAGAGATGATATCGGCTAATGGAGGAAACTTTGACACGTCTTGGGTTATCACGTAGAAAGTCCCATTCCGCAGATAGAGATTGTCGAACAGTGTGAATCCCTGGCTATATGCTCCTTCTGGTATGACTGTCAAGGGCCCGAGTGCCGTCGAGGGATCAGGAATGTCTGGCTTTCCTGCATCAGCTAGCTTGTCGGTTTCGTCGGCGAGTGTCGTTTGGGTTGGGTGAGTGTCGACTTGCTCCATGGGTACTGCATACTCAATGAATCTTCCTCCATAGTCAGCTTTCCATGTGAGAAGGGCGAGCACAACAATGAGCACGACAGGAAGCACGAGGCGGCCTCGGCGAGTCAACAGCATGACAGAAGAAGGCAATGACCATATGTCGTTAACTTGTTGTTATTCAAAAATAAATTGATTGATTGATGATGAACAAGAGACCATCAAGGACAGGCCGCCGCCAACGTTCGCGGTAACGCCACCATTTGCGCCAAGCAGACTTTTTTCCACGTAGCTTTACTATTAGACGTGAGATGCGAATAGACTTAGCTTAGAGTTCTCGAGAGTTGCAGGTCAAGTCAAGACGTTCAAGGACAAGAGAATACCGACTCATTTATTTGCCGGCTTTTGCAAGAATACATACATGTCTAAGAGCTACAAAAATACACAAAAGCATTCATTCCAAGTCAGTGCATATCCACATCGTCGTCAGTAGCGCCGTGAGCGTCGGGCTCCTCCACATCGCTCAAGCTAAAGAGCTCTTCCTGTGAAAGGTCTTCAAAGTCCGCCAAAGCGACACTTCTAGCATATTCTTCAGCATACGCTTCCAATTCTTCGTCGTTCAAATCATCAGGCGGCGGCTCTTCTGCGCCTTCAGAAACGTCAAGAGCTAATCGGGCTCTGCGGCCACAGCCCGAAGCTGTGTCAGAATCAGTAAGTAACGTGAAAAGCAACGAACCTCACAGAAAGAGTACGTACCAAGCAACTCGTTTTCCCATTCTTCTGGATCTTCCAAGTCCGGATCGAACGACGAACCAACCTCATCAGCGTAAGAACGGCGGTACGAATGAAGTATCTTCCGATTCGAGTGCTTCACGATCCTCCGAAACAGCTAGAATCGAAAAGTTGTGATCAACATGCTGGGGAAAGACTCCTTGACCAAGTCTCACCTCGTCCGCCATGATAGCATCATCGTCCTCTTCCCCCTCATCATCCATAACCTCATCAAGTCCATCACTGCTCGGTTCACTCAGATACCGTTTGCCTTTCACAGCTCTTTCCCGTGCCCTTGTCGCCCTCTCTAAACACCTCGCCTTGAACTTCTCTCTCAGAAAGGCTTTTTGCGGGTCCAGTGGCGGCGGAACACTTTCCCCTTCGAAAACCGAACCTCCACTCGAGTGGATCGCGCGCGCGCGTGCTCTCGAGGACGAGGACGATAACACAGGCGTGCAGGGTGCCCGCGACTTGAATTGCAGACGTCGCCGCACTGCCACGGGCGACTCGTCTGGCGAGCTCGGTGTCTGAGCCCCGAACTTGAATGCGAGCGGTGAGGAGTTGAGAGGTCGATAGCTCGGGCCTGCGTGGGCGTGTTTGACGGGAGTTGTGGAGGACGGTGTGCAGGGGACATGCATCATTGTTTCAATAAACAAAAAGACGCGACACGTCACAGAATAGTTACATCGGTCCCGTGCTGTGACACACGCGACGCGCAAACCCGTACATAGGCGGTCTGTCTACGATTGACAAGGTATCAACTTCTTGTTTATCAGCTACCGCCTTATTGTCAGTGAACTACTCATCCAAACAATGCTTAATTCCAACACAGGTGTGTCGTAAGCGTACGATAATAAACGCTTACAAATCCGTAACGTGGATCGTGATTTGTAAGTCATGTGTATGAACTGAACATTTTAGTCCCTCATGGTAGGTGGTGCGAGCTGCCAGATAAGCGTATTGTGGAGTAGATCATCATTAAGTCCTATACATTGAAATTGGAAATGCTTGTATGTAACGTAAGAAAGAAAAAAGTTGGAACGTGCGTGGACGCCGCAGGAAAGTATGGTTTGACAGGATATTACGGTCATATGCGGAAATACATATCAAGTGTGGGACAGATCATATTGGAATGGGCATATGAAACATAAAAGAGAAGCTCAGCTCGGTCGCCGGGAGAAGTAGAGACAGACTTTGTTGTCGTTGATAATTCTCGGCCAATCGATCGCAGATGTGTACGAAAGAGCAAAACTTTTCCATCATTCCTCCGTCGATGCTTAAACCTCACAAGCCGGGCCGGCGAGTTCAAAGGACCAACAGGATACCATGACATTACTCGATAAGATTCACCAAGTACAAATTCGATAAGCATGAGGGTACTTACCCATCGACCCATCACAATGACAACAAAGGCACGAATTCGAACAAGGTGGCAATGTCAACTGATCATCCACGCGGTCAGGGGTGACCCAGATACATCCAGATATACCAGAAGATTACTAGATTAGTCACACGCGAACCCAAAAACAAAATATACTAGGAACCATTAAACAAGTTCCGGACCGTGCACGAATAGCACCGATACTTAGTGATTAGTACTTATACTTACTTATTGAAACCAGGAAAGCCTTGGCCCTAGCTGTGCGGTTGTGCGGAACCGAAAGGGACGGTGGCTCGAGCTCGTCTCGTCCAATTTTGCTTTAGGGGCTTGCATTTGACTGATACATATTCGTATGTTAGATAAGAGCGAACCATGAAAAACAGAGGTCAAGTCTCCAACGGGCCGTGTATGTTCCTTCGAGTTTCTCCTTTGGAAAAAATAAGTCTCCAACGGGCCGTGTATGTTCCTTGGAGTTTCTCCTTCGGAAAACATGGTACCTATACATAGCCGTGCAGTCATGAGTCAGTCACACATGTTTCGGAGCGTACGATCGCGAGAGCGGCCGATAACCATGAGGTGCTGGATCCATCTGGTCGTCCTTGTAGATATCCGTTTTGTAACCCTGTGTCATTACCTGTCGCCATTATCGTAGAAAGGGGCGAAAGAACTCTATCTTATCTCTGCAAGTCGCTATCACGAGCAAGCAAAGGGCTCGCCTGGGTCCGTCCGGACGAGGCACCTGATGTCGTGGCCTTTGCGTAAGTGTTCCATAAGTCAGAGTTCTGGCCATGCAAAGAATAATTTATGCAAGTCTTCTATTCGCTAGGTGCCGTAGTTATTCGGGAGCGACCTGAGATTCTCTCCCAGAGATGAGAAGGTTGTTCTAAGTTTCAACAGTTGCAATGGAGGTCTGCTTTATCTCGAACGAACGCTCAATGGTCATCATGTAAACCCCCAACTCGTGTTCACGTGGTTATCATTCCCAAAACGACAACTACCGGCGACCTTGTTCCCGGACGAAAAACACCGCGCAGAAATCTTCTACTGGACATGTGGCGTTAAAGAATCGCGATGATCGGCTCCGCTCACAATTCCAACTCAGGGGCAGGGTGAGATGATACTATCAAGCAAGTGACAAGACACACCAAGAAGTTACACACGTCCCTATGACACAGTAGTCAAACTAAAGGCCGGCGGCGTTTTTTTGTCTAAGCCATCCATCGTAAATGCCCTGTCCACTTCAGCGCCAGGAGGTAAAATGTCAGTCATACTTTCCCCAAGCTTCCTCGTCGAATCTTCCATTTTGGTGTCAAAAACGCTTCCGTCGCTGCCCGCGCGCACGGAAGGGTCGGACAGGTACCACATGCGCTGTTGGGCCAATCCTTGTTCTATCGTAGCCTGATCACGCGGAAGGAGAGGGAATTTAAGGATCAGGTGTACGATGTTGTGCATTAGTGGGGTTACTGACTTGTATGCCGTCGATCCCGTGCCAACCGTGGGCTAGGGCGACTTGGAGCATTGGTGTTACACGAGGTTTGTACTGAAGGGGGTATAGCTAGGACCTGCTCGAAAATGGATAATTGTGGAATAACTTACAGCCATTTCCAGGAATATTCGCTGCTCGGGGATGGGTAGACTTTCATCGATGTGTGCTGGCTTGACGTAAGGTATGGTGAGGATTGTAGAGACTGTCGAGTATACCTCCCGTTCTTGCGGTGTGACTGGAGCAGTTGCCGCTAACCCAACCCAACGTGACTCTCAAGGTGTGAACCCAAATCAAGGACAGGACTCACGGATGGCGCCTACTACCATTAGGACTCTAGGAGATCCCGGTTGACCTAGGTGCCTTTCTACATGCTCCGAGTTCCTGAGATGGATGATAGTCAAATGTGAGAGCGACGATTGCACCGCTTCGACCTCTGCTGGATCGCGATTTACGAGGAACAACGGGCTGAGGCCCAGGAGGGTCAGGGCATAAGCAGCGGATCGAGTCGTTGCTCCACCTCCAATAATGACACCAGCACCGGTTTTGGCCGGGTATGCAGCTTCAGGAGAGATTATTCTAGTTGGAAACTGCGATCGGAGTGCACGTAGGAGAGTATTTCGCACACCAAGGACTGTACATTGAGACGTTGGTTCGAGGAATCTATGAGAAGAAATTGTGGAGCTTACTGTCGGTATTTTGACCCACAAGTTTGTGCCCACCACTGGTTGGGACCTTGACAATGGTGTTACAGGCACCTGTGATACGGCTTTCAAGTGATAGCTCGTCAAGAAAGGGAATAATCGCGGCCTTTATAGGCATGGTCACCCTTTGCCGCGAGTGAGCACTGTAGTCAAGGATGGGATTTGAGGAATGACTGACGCCGCGCCTCCACAGTCGTTGCTGGATAGAATTTGGAGTAATACGTCTGTGACTTGGCTTGTTGACCAGATTTCATACGTGTTCGGTTGTGCACGCCCATTTGGCCAGTGAGCGAAAGAGTAATTGTGCAACGTCGGTGCAGCAGAATGAGCAACAGGATAACCAAAGAGATAGAACTTTTTTCCAGCTGGTGGTGAATATGACGATGTCATTAGTAGAGTTGAATACTCTGTCAAATATTCGCAATGTGAGCGTCAATGTCCACACAGAAGAATTCTGCATTGTGAGAGTTCAAGTGCATGAGATGAGAATTAGTTTATCACCGAACTCTCCGAACCTCCAATCATGTTTGTTTCTCCACGTTGGTCACCAAGATATTTTCCTGACAAAAAGGTCAGCCGACCTTGGCCAGACCGCTAATAGCATCCTATAGCAGCATGCAGCAAAAAAATTACAGGGCTACGCGTCGCTTGCTCATCTGCCGCTACCACTACGAGCGGTTCTAGTTATCATCATGGGGCACTTTTCTCTTGTCGAGGACCGGCCCACGCCAAAGGACGTTTACAACTGGAGGGTGTACTCTGCAGCCATGATCTCAGCTTTCGCAGCAGTCATGATCGGGTCAGTGATCGACAAGCTATGGTTCTTACTCTGTATTGACACCAATTCCTAGGTATGATGCTGCCTTTATAGGAACCTCTATAGCACTGCCCAGCTTCAAGGCCGAGTTCGGACTCGACAAAATCTCTTCTAGTAAATTCGCCCTCATCTCGGCGAACATAGTTTCGCTGTATCAAGCTGGGTATGGTCGCGTGTTTACTTTCGCCAGGTTAAGTCGCTCATAGTATCACAGCTCCTTCTTTGGCTCTATCTTTGGCTACCCTCTTGGCTTCTTCTACGGCCGTAAGGTGGGACTGTTAGTGTCTGCCATTGTGTTCTGCATAGGAGTCATCCTTCAAGTCGCTGCTTCGTGAGTATAAGTCAATTCTACGCTCGACGTCCAAGTTTTGACATCTTGGCAGGTCAAATACTGGCTTGGGAATCATATATGCCGGCCGGGTCATTGTAGGACTTGCGATTGGTGCCGCGTCGAACCTGGCAGTAAGCGGACAATTCCTGTTTGCGGAGCATATCTGGCCTTCTTAGCTGTTCACAGCCTATCTACGTAGCTGAAATCTCGCCTCCAGCAATACGAGGCAGATTGATTGGTCTTTACGAGCTCTGTTGGCAGATAGGTGGCGTTATAGGTATGTCCTTGGCGAGATCGTTATCACTGCGCTCCTAAACTGTCCTCGAGGCTTCTGGATCAACTATGGTGTCAGTATCCACATACCGCCTGGTCGCCCTCAATGGCTGATAGCGTTCGCAGTCCAATTCATCGTAAGTCCCGTGATTCGGAGAGTCTGGATGGCCGACTGAAGTCCAACTTCGACAGCCTGGTGGGCTGTTGTTCATCGGAGCTTGGTTCCTTACAGAGTCACCTCGATGGCTCCTTTCTCGTGATCGCAATTCCCAAGCCTTGAAGAATCTTTCCTACCTCCGAAACCTACCCGACGACCACCCTTATGTCGTCGAAGAGTACGAATCTATCGAACAAACTATCGCACACGAACGCGGTTTCGTCGGAGCAGGGTTTTTCGGTCCCCTGAGGAACGTCTTAACGAACAATATGCTGATTAAACGCCTGTTCATCGGCTCCAGCCTCTTCGCTTGGCAGAACGCAACCGGCATCAACGCGATAAATTATTACTCGTATGTTAGCCTGCCGAATTTGCTTTGCAGCCACTCGAATTGACTCAAAACTCACAGCCCGACTATCTTCAACTCGATCGGGATCACGGGCACTAACACTGCACTCCTAACTACCGGAGTCTATGGCATCAGTGAGCTTCTGTGCCGCCTAGGCCCTGACAAGGTTGATTTAACCAGGCCTTCCTAGTTAAGCTCGTTGGTTCTCTCATCTGGCTCCTGTATCTGGTGGACACATTAGGACGCCGTTACTTGCTAATGGTCGGGTCTATTGGCGGCGGGATCTCCATGTATTACATTGGGGCGTACATCGCGATCTCGAAGCCTGTGACGACTACCACTAATGGATCCGTTGCGTTGAATGCTGGAGGGCGTAGTGCCGGTGAATAGCTCCCCTCCCCCGGTGATTATGTGACACGTGATGCGATTCCTGACGGGGACTTTCACAGTCGCTTTCTTCTACATCTGGACCATATTCTATTCACCAACGTGGAATGGCACCCCATGGGTCGTTGGAGCTGAGTTTTTCCCTCAACACGTTCGGACATTTACGCAAGCGTGCATGGCTGCGTCCAACTGGTTATATGGGTGAGTGATGTTTGATTTCCTGGGTACAATGCTCTGACAGAACACTTCCATGCAGTTTCCTCATTGCCCGGTTCACGCCGCAGATGTTCCTCGCTATGGGTTATGGCGTCTACATCTTCTTTGCCTCACTGATGATGCTATCTATCCTCTATGTCTTCGTAAGGACGCTCCACGTCGCCGTACTCGCGTTTCTAATGATCCAATTTCCTGCAGTGCATTCTACCGGAAACAAAGCAAGTCCCGCTCGAACGAATGGAGGAACTGTTCGCGCCTGGACTGAAGCCGTGGAGGGCACATTCGGTTGTCATGGCCCGAGTTCATGAGCGGAACGCCGCTAGGACGCACGAGAGTTCGTCTCGCGATTTCTCGCGAAAGATATCTCATGACAATTCGGAGTATTTATAACCTTTGTTTTATGTTGTTAGCTGCTTATGACAAGACGCCGTCTATGACGACCTGTTCGCGTCCTACTTAAAGTTTTCATGTTCATCATGCCACAGGCCGCCATTCAAGTGGGTGTCCTGTCATGAGCGTTCGCCATTCTTTCTTTGTTCTCTTCAACATTATTCTCGTTGCGAAGCCATGGCGTTTCCCCCCTGAGGACGCGATGAGCTTAGAACTCAATAGCCTCCCACACCACTCTCACAACTCTCACAGCCTTTATGGCTGGGAGTGACCCTTACTTTTCCAAGTCCGGTGTTGACTCAACCAAGTGGTTCCAATATTCAATAGAAAAGTGTCAAAGCCCTGCAACCTTGTCCTTTTTATGGTCTCGGTTTCGCTCGGAGAAACTGTCAAAGTGCACATCACATGGTTTATTTCCTCACAGCTTCTGGCTTGTGGCCTATCAACAACTTGGGAATACTGGACTAGACACCAGGTCCGACCTCGCCTGGTTGTTTATAATTGGTCTGAGATGATACGACTTTCCCCCTTTCCTATCAAATCCCGTGTGAATCTACCTCCATTCCAGCACCTACTTGGTTTTCTTTTTATTATCTTTTGGTTCACTTCACGTTATGCTCGTCATTAGTTTGATATCGTCATCGACGACAACCGACGACAAGCGGATTGTAATGCAGTTATATGACGACGTTGTTCCCAAACCTCACGAAATTTTTGTGAGCTGGCGACTGGCAAATGGGTTTGGGATCAAGGCTGCGCGTTTCATCGCATACTTCCAGGTTTGGCGGCAACGTCTCAGATGGAAAAGTTTACGGAAGCCAGTTTGCAGGTAGGCTGCTTTTCTTTCGTTGGATCTACGTGTTATTTACGCTTGGATATGTAACAGAGACGAAACTTCCAGCTGAAGCACAGCAAGCCCGGCCTCCTCTCGACGGCTGATAAAGATACGATGTAACGGATCTGAGTTTGTGATCACTACCATCGCTACCACCACGGCTCGACGGTGTCATGCCGTTTTGGTAAGGCTTTATAAACTCGCATGAAGATCGAGATACTTTTCAACCTACCACAGGTGAAGTCATTGAGAATATGGATCTTGTGAAACGTATAGAAGGTATTGGAACACTACACGCTACACCTCAAGCGCAGGTTGTCATCGCCGCCATGTGGGACCGTCTAATACACGAATATTATTCCTGTTGTGAAATACACATGAACACGAAATCCACTTAGATAGAATTTTGTTGCATTCGTTTAATCCCGTAAATTTCGGCCGTGGAAGCTCGACCTGTGCTGCCTGATCCTTTTGCAAGCGGGTAGCATACTAGTCGCCCATCTGATGATCCATCAATGTATTTGTAAGCAACTATGACATTTCCTTTTTATTGCCTCCGCAAATCAGGTGCATCTTTTCACACTCCTTCCCGCTTTCGCCATGTCTAACGTATTTGTGAGTCATTTCATGAACATACCCAATACCTCTTACATCTTTAAGTATAGTTCGATATTACGATCAACGATGAGCCCAACGGACGCATCGTCATGAAGCTTTATGACGATGTCGTACCTAAGACGGCGAAGAACTTCCGTGAGCTCGCGACTGGCCAGCATGGCTTTGGTTATGCTGGATCCTCCTTCCATCGTGTCATCCCCGATTTCATGCTCCAGGGAGGTGACTTCACCAAGGGCAACGGTACCGGTGGCAAATCGATCTATGGAGAGAAGTTTGCTGGTATGTACCAGAATTATCTGATTCCCATTGATCTGAATCGCGATATGTGATTAGATGAGAACTTCACCCTGAAGCACACTGGCCCTGGTATCCTCTCCATGGCCAACGCTGGCAAGAACACCAACGGCTCCCAGTTCTTCATTACCACCGTCAAGACATCCTGGCTTGATGGTGCTCACGTCGTTTTCGGTAACGATAATTTTTTCACTATGCATAAAAATTTCTCATTTTCTTCTCTTCCACAGGCGAGGTTGTTGAGGGTTTGGATATTGTTAAAAAGATCGAGAAGTTGGGATCTGCGTCTGGCAAGCTCTCGAAAAAGGTCACCATCGCCAAGTCTGGAACTGTCTGAGTTGAACGCCGATGCATCCCAAACAATTTGTATTACATACGATAAGATTTTCAAGGTTGGGAACAACAATCTACCTACACTGACTGCAATTGCGATTGAAGTACATTCTATAACGCGAAGAAAAATATATTCTTCCAGAGTGATATGGTCAATCGGTAATCACCGGATCTCTTCAAATAGAGATAACATCATCGTTGGGGCTTTACACGCCACTCTTCTCATCTCCACCATGGCTAACGTATTCGTAAGCCATTCCAAGTACTGGATTATTGGCCAGGAGCCTCCGTCCTAATCAATAATCTAGTTCGATATTACAATCGACAATCAGCCTCTTGGCCGCATCGTCTTCAAGCTTTATGATGATGTCGTTCCCAAGACAGCGAAGAACTTCCGTGAGCTCGCGACTGGCATTTACGGCTTCGGCTACGCTGGATCCTCTTTCCATCGTGTCATTCCCGATTTCATGCTTCAAGGAGGTGACTTCACCCAGGGCAATGGAACCGGTGGAAAATCGATCTATGGAGAGAAATTTGCCGGTACATAGCAACCTTTCATCTGATCTTATCGATTTGATTATCTCATGATCTGTGATCAGATGAGAACTTCCAGATTAAGCACTCCAAGCCTGGTCTTCTCTCCATGGCCAATGCTGGCAAGAACACCAATGGTTCCCAATTCTTCATTACCACTGTCGCAACCTCCTGGCTTGATGGTGCTCATGTTGTCTTCGGTCAGTCCTGTTCGGTTCGTAAATTCTGTATTTTTGATGGTTCTTAATTTGCTTCTGTAGGTGAGGTTGTAGAGGGTATGGACATTGTTAAAAAGATTGAGAAGTGTGGATCCGCTTCTGGAACAACCTCGAAGAAGGTCACCATCGCCCAGTGCGGAACCGTTTAAATGACTTAATGGACTTCAATGAACTGTTTGTTGTATTATACCTATTGAAAGAACAGTGAATTCAAAGACGATGTGGCTTATGTTGTATAGGAAGTTAAATTATTAAACTCTTTCGAGTCGTTGAGTAGTTGGCATCAAAATGACTGTGGGTGGCCCTTAGTGCCATGACGACCTACTTTTAGTTGCTTGCAGGGTTCATCTCCGCTTTCTTTGGACCCTCGAAACGAACCGTATCAATTGTCGAGTCCTGCAGCAATTGCAAGTTATCTCTTCTGCTCTCACAACAATTGGGTGAGCAGAAGCGTCCAACCAGCTGGCCATATATACCGACGATCGAACTTCCGGATAATGCGAGCATCACATTTGAAACCATATCCGACCGCTTTGGACTTGCATTATGCTGTTGAGTTTTGGAAAGTGTTGCAATCCAACATTAGGACACCTATTCATTCGTTCGTTGTCTGAAATCAATTTACGAGTGTGAAAACGTCAATCTATGTGTACATGTGTCGCTATTCGGATGACTCAGGAACCCTCCATTTCTTCAATCGTACGGGTATAAGGCGCCGCGTTCCTCCTCTCAACCTCAATATCTGTACTCGCACAGGGCTGACTATCTCTTCAGAGTTTATGCGACCCTCAAGCGTGTTCCTGCGTTGTAATTAGTTGTCATCTCATTTTTCGAAATTGGGTTACAGGTACTCTTTCTGAATACTTGGCACTGTGATTCGTTTTGACACAAATTTAGTACTTCTTGCTTTATCGCACGACGTCCCGCAGATGGTCTACCATATAGTAGTGGCTAAAAAAAAACTACAAGTCCAAGTATAGTCTTCGTTCCTGGCGATATGTTTACCGCAGTCATTTCTTTCATATTGTAGGCTCAACTGTCATTTGAAATTTTATGATACCTCCAGATAGGGAATACAGGCCTGATTCTGGCTTGCCGGATTAGTACTTTTGCTGAATGCTGCACAGTCTGTGAGTTTTCAGGATGGCTCATGCGGTTATTAGTATGCCTTCTTACGGCTTATGTATCGAGAATATCCTCGGTCTCTAGAAGTATTGCTACCACGGGCATGCTCCGCCTAAGCGTTCCTGGATTCTCCTTCGACTCCGAATCCAAAGCCCCTGACGTCTTCTCTGGTCGAACTCTCTGGGGGGGTAGTGTACACACTTGCTCAACCGGTATAGAGACCGGTCTATTCAACTCGATAGTAAGTATGATCAGATGAAAAGCCAAGAACAGGATTGTGGCGGGCTTGCATCTATCAATTCAGGTCTTTAAACCGATATACGCAAGTGCTGCGCGAAGTGGGTGATCTTATGCGGAACCGTTGGCCCGGGCTACGTCCCTTGACTTATCTCATGCTCAACATTAGGTACTTTGTTGTTGCTGCCAATCAAGACCCCTTCAGTAGGATCGCTGTGTGCGTAGAAGGACTGTTTTGCAATCATGCTCATCTAGTCTTAGGGATACCTCTTAGTGGCTCAGGGCACTCTTTTTCCGGAACCTCTTCGGACCGGCAACTAAAACGGTAGAACCAAGAGCCTCTCTCTCTATATCATCTTTTCGGCTTTCGTTAAGTGATCTCCGTTCACTGCCTGCAAGTCCAAATATTCCAAGCATCATTATCGCCATATTCATCCCAGGCAAGGTACTTGCTGCTACATCGATTACAACCTTGTGTCCGATAATACAAGAAATCGGGCATGATGGAGTCCTTCCCTTTTTTCTTTACCAATGACAAGCCTTTCCTTACATAGTCCTCTATCTCTTGCGTCCTTCAGGATTTTCCCCCACTCTCTCTGCGTACTTCTGCCTCCCTGCCTATTACAGGAATTAAATAGACCTCTGTCCTTACCCTAATTGCGGCATTTCTCGGCAGGCTTCTTCATATATCCGCGTATCGCGCCTGGAATTTGCATCCTCCGTTCATTGAACCCAGGTTTGTCATCGTCACAGTCTTCATCTGGAACGTCTTCCTGGTCACCGTGCCGCTTCTTCCGCCCAGCGTTGGATCGAGGGCATACGAGTTCCTTCCGTACTGGGTTAGTCTACCTATTGCTGTTTAGGCCTGCGGGTGGAAATGTCTCCTCGTCACATATCACCGCGGCTGAGGGGCTAGTATTGAGGATATTGACCGGTACCTTCGATACGAAAGGCCGGCAGAATACTATGGATATCAGGTCGAAATGGAAATGCTGACACTTATATGATATTGAAATACGGGCATGGCTCGGAGCGTCGAGTTCTCTTCCAAGCCCGACGCTACCTACTCTCTTGCAGTACTATTCGGGACTACAACGCGATGTACTCCGGTCAAAGGCACGTAGAGGACCTCTATGCACACCACGACTATCACGACTCAAATACAACGTGCATACAGTCTTCCGCAAGTGGTGCGTTGACAGGCCGAATACAACAGTCGTGAGATGCAATATATCTATATCTTTTTTCTTGATCGTCATCCTTTGTTTGATTACAACGAGACTACCTGTCATTAAATACGGTTCAAGGAAGATTTATTGTATCCGAAGTCAACGTGGAATTTGTAATTCTTTTTATACCTAGTTCCTCGTGGATATTGTGTGATTCAGACCACAACACGGACTACATTGGTCTAGAATACGTTGTAAGGCTAGAAATTATGGTTCATACTGTATTTGGTTCTACCTTCAGTACACTGGTCAAGACGCATACAACTCGTTCCACGAGCTCCAAAGTCCGGAATGCGGGTCTGTGAGGATTACTGCTGTCAGCGCAGGACCAGCAGCATACCATGGCTGAAGTATCGATACTTTCTGTCTGGGGACAGACGGCAGCAGTCACAAGTGTATGACTGGAGCAAATTTCCAGGGCAAAGAACACCAGAGACATTCTCAGTCGAAAGGACTCTCGTCACAAGACGGAAGTGTATTGTCTGTCATTCATCTTGCGATTCTGGACCTTGACAAGACACACTGTCCTTACCATCGTTGAAAACAGGTCGAGCACATTACAGTTCATACAGTTGGCTCAGATCAAAAAGTATCAAGATGAATTAATGTACTTGCACAACTTTTTCACATTAAACGCTCAACTCATAAGCAAATGCAAGCGCGATCTTTGCGAATTCGAAGGTGTGCGACCAAGAAAATCCTGGAACATGGATAGTATCGTTCTCTGAGTGCCTGAAGGGATTGGCAATGTCCAGCCGCGATTCGAGTGGGAAGCATGTCGGGTAACCATATTCATGCCAAATCGCATGGTCTGAGCAGGGGTAGCCGCACTGTATGTGAGTCATGATTCAACAAGGAAGAATAAGGACTGATATAAATCTACTTGCCGGGTTGCTCTCGATGTGGGGAAGAGTGGAGTATTGTTCAATGATTTGAATGAGGAAATTACTCAGACCCGCACTAACATAGTCCTAAGAAGGATCGGCAATCATTTCGAGTACATGTTCAATGAAGACCCTTACTGGCATCACGGCAATGACCTCTTCTGTGTCGGGTGGAATGCTGTGGGGAAAGGCAAGTTAGCCGACACTTGGCTAGCAGGCAATAAACAGACCTCTGACGTACTAAGCGGTTAGAACGAAGTTCATCATTGCCTTCACTCGTGTCCCGGCATCTTTGTAGCTCTTCGCAACAGGTTGCGACCCAAGGCTGCCTGGTTCCTCACCGGAATACCTGACAACACCAAGTATTAGCCTGCACAAAGTTCGCTCTACAAAACTTCGTCCAAGATCACACCAATGAAACTCTACAGCCGTTCTCGGCTTGAAACCAGAAGCCAACAAAACACGAAAGACTTCGATAAGGTCTGCGGCGGCAGCGGCATTATCATCTGCACCGGGTGCTCGACCTTCATGCAGGTCCTTGCGGTTAATGCTGTCCAAGTGGGCCGCAATGATAGTAATCGGCCCATCAGTTGATCCGGGGATTCTAGCAATAACAGAGTTCTGGGCCCATGTGTGTATGAAAGGGTGTACAGTCGCGCCACTTCCAGGATATTTGGAAATGATCTAGATATTTCAGTTTATCAGCATGATGCAATGTAGCAATAAACCATGAATCAGCTTACGTCGCTAACAGTTCGTACGAACCATTCCGCTGACTCTGCACCACTGTCTGTGACAAGATATCGGTTGTGATAGACAGTGAGTTGATCAACCCAGGATTGTATATTCAGAAGGGAGAGATTAGCAGTAATTTCCTTCACCTCGTGCTGGCGGGACGGAGGAGGATCTGAAAATAGTCGAATCAAACGAGCAACGTAATGAAAGTAACACTAACACGTCGCGAGAGCGTCCCTCGAAGCCCTATTTGGAGTATTGATGATCCTATGCATATTGGTAGCATTGAGCTGAAGTTTGTGATTGTCAAAAGGTGTCAAACAAAAAGTATTTAAAATGTACGTTGTCATGCTTCACGTTATTTGCATTGGTGTCAGGGGCCCCTGGAGGAACAATAATCGCAATGACGGACGCAGTGACAATAGCGACATGCAGAATAGCGTAGGGAAGCTTCATGGTGGAAGACGACGACAAAAGTCGAGTGAATGACAGATGCAGCCAACCTCTCAGCTGGATTTATACGATGGTGCATACGTGCACGTGTAACTCATGGTTCATGCGAAAGTCACCCTAGAAGAGCCAATTGAAAGTATTAGTCTGTAACTGTTCTGATTCTACTCATTGACACAGAGGAAGCTCGAGATCCGAGACGTAATATCGAAGTTAACAGACCGAGCAGCGAGCTTGAAGGTCACAAAATATGGCGAGTCGTTGGTATCAAGCTTCTCTAGCAGTTTAGAAGCTGTCAGGTGGATTCAACTTCGAGCCTGAACAACTGGACTGCACGCTCATGGGCATTCCGCTGGGATCGAAGTGAAAGAGAAGCCCGTCTGAAGCAAGTATTGTACCGTGATTGGATGTCCTAAAGCATACTAGTATTTGGACTTCGGCTCTAGTCGTGGTTCCTACCACAGATATCAGAATCTATGGAAAGATATCTGATGAACCTCGACCAACTTGTGGATGATTCTATCAGTTCCCAGTTGACAATACTAGTCTTGCCTGCCAGACACTGACTGAAGGAAAGATATTCCAAGATCTAGAGACTGCTTGAATGACAAGAAACATCTATGGGGAGCTGTTGTGCGCACCAAAATCCAAGCCTTACGGGTCCTGTCCCAATCGGAATGTATTGCAGCAGATCGCGGCCGCCATACGAGAACTCACAGTAGCTTCCTACTTGGATACACGATGTTGTTCAAGTTATGTAAGCTGGCAGAAGTCAAAACTACCATGCAGCAGAAGATGCAGTTATCCACGATCTATTTATGCAGCCTCTGCTGAAATGCAGCTGAAGTTGTCGAACTCGGATGTATGGAACCAGCGATTGCGAGGATGAACCTCACACTGTCGCATAATAAACACTTTATGGATCCTGCGTTTGCTGCATATTAGCGTTCACCTGTATGCTCTTGTCCATAGTAGCTGTTAGCCGCAAACTCAACAGCGAAATCAATCCTCAAGTCTGCAGATGTAGACTGAAGGCACAGGCATTGATGGTGCAAGGCTACAGCAAGCGATGAGCTTAACGATCTTGACTTCTCCTGCGTCCAAAGGGAATGATCCCTCCTGATGTGCAAGCAAACATTGAGGCGACTGATGTGATTGATTTTTACCCCAAGAGTTGGCGCGAGAGCAAGGTAAAGTGGACATGCTTACAGAGACACCTCTCAGCTGCCGAGTACTACTAGATCTGTCAGATCACTACTGTTGACACGGAGCGAGTCTCGCTCGAAACCAAACTGAGAATTAAATATGTCAATAATACATGCATAAAAAGCTGAAAACTGTAAGCTAGACGCACCTCAGTAACGTAGACGAGAAGTCACGACGGTTGCCGCCCAATACCAGTCGATGGATCGCGGGAAGCAAAGATCTGGTCGGGGTTGGCCGACGAGGCAGTGATGCCGACCCGGGATCACTCGATCATGACCCGGGTCAATACATCAAACCACCGTCAAACCCATCAAACAGCCGCTACCTCTACCACAAAGCTCTACGTATGCGCTCCTCTCCCTTCCCTCAAACTCTAGCCCTACCGCGGCACGAAACGAAGGAAACGAAGGCAAAGAGAGGGAGGGAAAAGGGGTAGAAAGCGGAGGAAAGGAAGAAGAAAGAACGATGGAATCAGGAATGGGCGGAAGGTCGGGAACTCAAGCGGAACCAAGTGAAACCATGAACAAAGCATGGTTTCACTGGACACGATTTAACTACGGATCGAACAAGCTAAAACACGCGAAACCAGCAATGGTCCGTGTGCAGAAGAAGGGTATAAAAGGGAGGTAGTTTGGCCGGGCAAGCAAGCTGATTGCCACGGCACGGTATCCCCTGTGAGCGGATAACTTAGGCCTAGGAGCTCTAGCTAGACTTCCTTGGTTTCGATCAATACATCGTTTTGAACCAAATTTTGAGTAACTTAAAGTTGTCTTGAAATTAAATCAATAAAATCTATATTCTGCTACTTTTAAAGTGTGCAATTAAGTGTAACTAAAAAGCTCCACAAAATTGTGAAGTGGTATTGCCGTAACAAGAAATTGACTTGAATTCTTATTGAGTCAATTATACTTATTACTAAGTACTACATTTCGCATCACTGTTGGACTCGAGTCGGCAGACAGAGAACTCATCACACGTTGATTACCAGATGTGAGTAGATACATAAGTACACCAAATTGGAGTAGATCAAGAAATGAGGGTCAGATGCGCCCCAGTGTTGATTAATGCTTTGATGGGTTTTACAGCAACTACTCCCAGTCCACCTACAGTGCAATTAAATGAAAATGAGGGGCAATGGTAATCACTTACATCTACGACCAGTACATGGGCTCATCTGACTCATTATTGGTGCACAAAAAGACGGGGCTACGGAATCCTCAACTTCTTTGATCACTGCCACTAACCTTCCTGTCGTAGCGGTGTCAGTGCTGGTTGTAAGTTGGAGACTTCCAGCCCAACAGAAAAATGTGGCTGGCCAGAGATTGGCCCTCCTCAGGGCATCCTTTGATATTGTTAGACGTTGATGATTTGGGATCACCGCAAGTGCCACAAGCCTGATGACCAAGAGGGTCAAGAGATGAAATACTCTTTCTTAATATTAATTACCCTTAGACTTGAACATATATATACATCCACACTCGCAGTAAACGCTCTTGATTCAAAAACCACTATCTGACCGAAAATTTCCCATGGTATATAGAGCAGGACAAACACCACAGTGCAAATGTATGGCACAAGCATTGCAAAGAGACTGAAGAGGGGCACAAAGGGTCCTCCTAGAGACTCAGGCTCAGATATAAACACCTCATCAGCAAGACTGGTTCTTGGTAGATGAAAACAACATGATGTGGGGGTGGAGGAGTCTCTCCTCAATGCACCTTGATACGTCCTCATCATGCCCCTGGACCCATTCAATTGGGGTCAGATTAATCCAATAAACCAAATCAAGAGTGCATCCCAAGACTAGTCATGGTGTAGATGGTTCTATCCAAGCCAATTGTCAGATGAAGGCAATTTCACTCTAATGTGATAAAATCAAGTAACCCAAATAATTTATGCCTAACTTAAAATATACCCAACCAAAGTAAAGTTAGGCCAGTATAAAGAACCACACATTGCTAACCAGATGACAGAACATAGACAATGATACATTAGACTCAGAATAATATTTCTTTGTAATGGGGGCACAAAACAATGGGTGGGATTAAGGTCTGAGGATTCATACCTGACCTAAGAAGTAGCAATGAAACTGGGGGCTAAACCAAAAATGCTACACCAAGGAGTGAGTTATACCAGGATATAGCAAGAGCCTGGGAGAAAAAGAGGCTTTGTTAGCAGCCTAGAATCTAACAGCAAAACAAAGCAAACTGGGGGAATGAAAGGTCCTGAAGATGCACCAGAACTGCTGAGAGATCAGAAACAACAGGAGGCAAGTTGGTCTAACTGTAAGGGCGACTTTTGGAAGCTATGGCTCAGTCACACAGCTGGCAAAGGGAGATTCAAAGTGTATTAGTGTATGTATAAGTAATAGAAG
>JAGGAT010000396.1:0-32556 GCA_017657195.1 Termitomyces sp. T70a
AGAGAATCGGGGAGGGATCGGTGATCGCGAATGGATGAGAAAAACGTATAAAAAGGCCAAAGTACATAGAAAATAAATAGGTTTCTGGACCCCATAGTTCTGGAGGCTTTGATTCTCGTCATTCTCGACATCTTTCTTGTTGCCTCGATAAACTGTCTGGACGTTGTCTGAGGCATTGACGACGAACCTTTGTCGGACGATCCCACACGTCAACCGCTTCTGAACCTCTGTGTTTGGCCGATCCGCCTGGTTCTGGCTTCCCGTTGGACTGCGTTCCTGTCAGGGCTGCTACCCAGTTTGACTCAAGTTTCGTTTGTTTCGGTTCTGTCTCGGTTGTTCCCGTATTCCCTCCACACTACTCTGTGATAGTGTCTACTCGCCTGTCCTCTCCCCTACACTTAGCCTGTCTAAAACAATCCCAACCGTTGTATTGCTTGCGATCCGTACTCTAGTCCGCCGACGACAACCTTCCATCATTGAGTTCCCTCAGTCGAATCATCTCCCTACGACACCGCGATCACGTCTTTTAGGTTTGGCATTGAATATAACCCCGCCACCACGGCGTTCCAAGACTCTGGAAGTGAGGCCATCAGGATAGTGCGGAATCCCGCGTCGTCCACCTTTGCTCCTTTTTCGGACGCGATTCTCCATTTTTCTCTCAAGTCCTCAACATGTTTGATGAAGTCCATTCTGTCTGTGAACTCCGTAGCTCGCAGCCGCTTTTCTGCATTCATTGCAGCTATCTCGGAATATACTCCATAGTTGTCGGTAAGGTTCGTCCATGCCTCCGCCGCAGTGCCGTCCATCTTAATTCCCAACCCCACAGGATTTTTAGTGTTATACACGATTAGTCCAAGAGCCCATGCGTCTCTCTCCTCCCATTCTTCGAGTGATGGGTTCTTGGATGACCATTCAGTTGGCTTCTCTTTCTCCTCGGTGAGTTTTATGTTTGGGTTGGTGGTTGGCTTTTGTATCGTCCCATCCAAATAGCCTCGGGCGCCACGCGCTCGAGCTGCAATTAGGACTCGACTTTTGAATGTCATATAGTTTGTCCCGTCGAAGTGATTTTCTTCGGCGAAATTTGGCGGGTTTGACGAATTTGTGGACATTTTATGTATGTGAAAAAAATTTGAGTCGTTCTATGTATGAGTTCCGGAGCAATGGCTCGACGCAAACTTCTGTGGGAGTGCTACGGGGCCCATAACCTGTAGAGATACACAGTAAGTATTCCTCAGTCACTCCAAGATAGTGTGAACGACTGAGTGTATTACCTGTAGAGATACACAGTAAGTATTCTACAGGTGGGAATAAGTCATAGGTAGCGGTAAGTAAGTATATAAGACTCACCCTCAGTCACTCCAAGATAGTGTGAACGACTGAGGGTGGCTGTGTATATGATTAGACTACCTAGAGAAAATAAATAAGGTTTGATATTGATCGGGAGCCACAACTCCAGTAGTGGCGAGCGAGAGGGAGAATTGTACTAAAAAGGAAAAAGGATAAGATGAAAAACAAAACACAGACTGCCGTGGAAGTCTACTCTCAACACGTACTTCCATCGCTCAAATTCTCTAAACAGGAATACTCCAAGAAATACCCAGACCTGACCTTCGTCCACTCATATCCCGGATTAGTTAGATCATCCCTAATGTCCTCTTCTGAATCAACAATCCTTAAAATAGCATCTCCCATCATTATGAACCTCTTCCGCCCGTTCTCCACGAACATTCAAGATTGTGGCGAATACATGTTATACGGTCTTTTGAGCAGCAAAGCAGGATTCCACCGCGTCGGATCTCAGGGAGAGGACTTGGGGATGAAGAGGTACTTCGGATCGGAAGAAGCTAGGAAGAAGTTGTGGGAGCATACTGTCGAGGCGACAGAGGTACGGTCATGATAGTTATCTCTCATATCTAAGGTATATAATAGTCAGTTTGTATTGTTCAAGTCTTGCTTGAACTTTGTTTTCACTCCCTCACACATTTGAGTGTACTGTTCGACTCCTGCTTGAGTTTTCCTATCCCTTGATACGGTAATTGTAAAATTTCTAAGCAAGCATATACTTGATCTACCGCCATGAATTTGGAAACAGAAAACGCGCCAAGTACAAATGCTACGGCCTTATACGTAGATGAACTTAACAAAAACTATCACATGCCTTTCCGGGGCACAGCAGTCTTTCCTGGCTTTCCTGTTGACAGCGGTCTATCGGACTTAAAGGGTTTGGGGGTTTCTACAGCCGCTGGCACGGGCGTGGACCTTGGACTGTATTGATCACACTTGTCTTCATCATATACAGATGCATTAGCCTTGGTTGATCCCTCCTTGTCGTCACGAGCGTTGTCGTAAATCAGTTCCCGTCGGAGGTCGGTCTCATCAACAATCTCGTTGGCCGCACTCGCTTCTTCTGTGCCACTGTATCCCTTAGCCCTATCCCGAATTGCTCTGATTTCATCGCTAAACTCCTTATTGACCATGGTCCTGCAAACGTCAGAAGACTTCCTGTCCCACTGTGTGCTGTAGACCGTCTCTCTGACTTTGAATAATCTGACCGTAGTCTCCTTCCCGATGCTCTCCACTTCATCATTGGAGAATTGCCGTCCTTGAGCCGCTTCAACAAGGGACATTCGAAGCCATTGAGCCACATTGCTTCTGGCAAGGACGACCCTCTGTATTGCCGATAGACTCGTCGTGGTTCCGAGCTCGGCCTGAAGTTCGTCCTCAACAAGACCCGTGCTGCTCGCCGTCGACAGGTTTTGTGCGATACGTTGCTCGCGAATTCTACAGATACGTGCAGTAGTCTCACATCCAAGCTCCATTGCCTCATCATTGGACAGTGCTTCAGGCCTCTCTACCAGGTTAAGGTATGATGCCCTGAGGAACTCGAACACGCCAGTTTTGCGAGCACGAATGACCTGCTCTACGGCAGAAATTGCCTGTAGTTGTAACTCGCCCTTGAACTCGGCGCTGATAGCAGAATTCCAGGCGTCATCGTCCGGAACGTCGGGAAGGGTTCTCGACGAGTCACGAATGCGGCAGATCTTCAAGGCGAGTTCGAAACCGAGTTTCGCCGCCTCGTCCGTCGAGAGACCGGCTTCTCTGCGTATGAGTGGGATGAGGGAAGAAATCAACCATCGCGGAATGTGGTACTTTTGCGCGAGGTCAATCCTGTCAATAGGATCAATCTTCGCCATGTTCAGTTGTCGAATGGCCAAGTTGCGAAGATCCAACATCTTCCACCGCGTGGATAGCCTGAGTACAGAGGTCCATTCTTCGGTTGTAAAGTTGTTCGTCGACATAATTGACCTTGGAGCATGTCAATGCTAAAGCTCGTTGTACCATGAGCAGGTAGGGACGACTTACAAAGGATATAGCAGCTTCAATAAGGTACGAAAATCGTCTCTGGAAACGTCGTTGAGAAATATGACGTCGTGTTCGGACTTGTACTTCGCAAATGTTGCTGTCAAGACCTGGCTCTTGAGGAAATGGTACTTGGCTACCTTGTATAATGTGCCTTCTACCTGAACGGTAGGGGAAAGTCAAGTGGAAATCTGCACCTGGATTTTGCATTGAAACCACTTACTTCAAAAAGAACTGTGTCTAGGTAGTATTCCGCATCTTTGGGTTCGTCGGAGATTGGGATGTCGACTTCGGGATCATCGTCAAGACGTGGCTTTACACGCACAAGATATAAAGGTGATACAGTGGGGCTTGGAGCCTCCGAATTGAAACGACTGTCAGCATCTGACACTAGTGAGTTGATACTGCTGCGCATTGAGGATAGAGGACATCGGACAATGGGACAAGGCTTTATAAACGAAGGCCTGGTGTCAAAGAAGAACGCCTCGTGTCCCGCACAAAGCGCCCTAGTTTTTTCCGTCTCTTTCTTTAGTTCCGTTATGCATTCGAGTGATCCAAAAGTAATAAATATGCTGCCATCTAAAGAATAGAACGAACTATGCTTCAGGGAGGCGTAGTCTACCAATTGAGGTCAAATGGCTGACTTGCTGAAAGTCCATGAGAAGTTGCTGTTACAATGGCAGCCTATCTGAATGGGTGGATCAACCAAGGAAGCAGTCATTGTAGGAGCACGTGTGAGTGTTCTTGCACTCTTCAGGGTCAACCTTGACAACGACTCGTTCCTACTGCTGAGCAAGTGGTGAACGCGCCTTTCCGATGTGCTAAATCCATCCCAGAAGAGGAGTAAGACACGATACAAAATTTGAAGAGCCAACGAGGATAAATGAAGCAGAATAAACGTTGCGAATGATTACAAACCCTTGCTGAATTTACGTGTGTGCACAGGCGAAATCCTGTCAAACAAAACGCCGACAAGTCTTGTAGCCACAATGACCTTGGGTGCATCTGACTTACAATCTGAATGTACATTGTTCAATTTGACTTTTTTGTGAGCTGACAACACATTTATCTTTTTTCCGATTTCTTTGAAAGTTGACGACTTTTCATTTACGATGACCCAGTCCGTAACTGGTCCTGATGTATATTAGTACAATGCAAAACACCTAAGTTCAACCTGTCCTTGGAAGGCTCAATTTTGATCCTTTCATAATAGAGTGATCAAAAATTTACTATCAAACCCATGTCAAAACCACAAAAATTGCATAGGGGATATGAAAGGAACAATGGAAAGGGAACAACAAGTGGCTTTGCTGTGGAAGCCATCCAGTTTGCAGCACGGTTAAGTGAAGTATTTGACCTTGTTGTCTCTACCGGGTGATTTGACTGATAATCTCTTTCACCCATGTCGAAAGGCCTCAGTAGGTGACTGCATTATTTTCCAACAACACCATCCAACCTCATTGCGTGGCGCTTTTTAATCAAAAAGTCTTCGTCACTGGGAATGCAAACAAGTTGAAAGAAGTGAAGGCCATACTCTCTGAAGGCGGTCACCCGATCGACATTGGCTCGCAGAGTCTAGATAGTACGTATCGATTCTCTCTTTAATCAAAACAATGCAAACAGACGATGCAAAAGTCCCAGAAATCCAAGGAACCACGCAAGAAGTCGCGAAAGCCAAATGCCGGAGAGCCGCTGAGCTCGTATGTCGATTGACTCTATCCGAATCCATCCTCGCAGACATCACTAATCTCCATCCGTCCAGACGGGTTCTGCGGTTATAACCGAAGACACGGCGCTCTGCTATGCCGCGCTTCATGGTCTTCCGGGGCCGTACATCAAGTACTTCATGGAGGAAGTCGGACACGAGGGGTTAAACGCCATGCTCGCAGGTTTCCCGAGCAAGGACGCGTGGGCCCTTTGTACATTTGCTTA
The DNA here is from genome assembly GCA_017657195.1 of Termitomyces sp. T70a. Classification (NCBI taxonomy): domain Eukaryota; kingdom Fungi; phylum Basidiomycota; class Agaricomycetes; order Agaricales; family Lyophyllaceae; genus Termitomyces; species Termitomyces sp. T70a. The sequence goes on from JAGGAT010000396.1 coordinate 5,293, forward strand.
CTCCGCCGGTCCCGGTGCGCAATGTCCAGGTTTTACGTATCCACGCCGTTTCGGGCTGAATTGACCACGTCGGTTTCGTCGCGTAGGTTCCGAACCCATCATTTTCGAGGGACGCACGGACGGGGTTATCGTGCCTGCACGAGGTCCGAAAGTTTTCGGATGGGATGCCGTGTTCGAGCCAACTGGTACTGGACTCACGTTGGTGCCTTTGTTTTCGGAGGTCTGTCACGATCACTGACGTTTTGTGTTGTGATAGGTACGCAGAGATGCCTCCGGAGCAGAAAAATAAACTGTCACACCGCTACAAGGCGCTAGAGAAACTTCGTGCTTACCTCCAGTCGCTCCCGGTTCTTGAACCGTAAATTATCTAGACCGGAGGGCTTACTCTGGTCTGTCATTAGGTGTACGTACCACTACGTAACTCTATTGATTAGGAACGATGGCCAATGGTGGGAAAAACTTGATTATTATAGAAACATTGTCGAATGACATAGAACTACAGGTAAAATACAATTACAAGATGTTCGAAATAAAGGTCAGGAAGCATTATTATTGAGATTGTTTGATTCTGTGATTGTTATAGCATAATTTGATAGATTCGATAGAAATGACTTCACAATCTCGTCTTTGTCGCCTCGTTTGGAGTTGCCCATGGATTCACCGTCGAGTGGACAGCTGTTACACAAAGCTGGTCTCCATTCCAAATCTATGAATGCAGTAGAATGATTTGTCATATCGGTGAGCTACGTCTCTAAGAAGAAAAAAAAAGAGACCCACTTCACATCGTGCAGAACGCACTCGACCGTGAATGAATATAGAAGTAGAGATGATTCTCAATTTAGCTCCTCTGGTAACATTGAGAACAAGATGAGACTCGGCGATAGAGGAACGAGAAGAATGTTTGCCACGTACGCGCGTGCAGGCTGGTGCCATATGAGGTTCATCGACTGCGATACACCCGTCCCGTCGATCCCTGTCGCGTTGCCGAGAACGACGAGTGATGACACTGAACACCTGTGATGTGATCTATCAAGCTTTCCAAGACGGTTGCGAAGGGACTAAGAGCCTACGGATCGATCATGTAGGCCGCGCAAGCGCCATGCAACGTCCCGAATATGTTACACATATCTGCAATAGTGTCAAGGAAACGAGCGCGTAGAGATTGATTGCGACGAAAAACCTTTTGTAACGTCTATCTCGAAGATGGTTTCCCCAGTCGCCGGCTGGCCGTCTCGCTCCCACACGTTGACCTCGACGAATTTCAGCTGCTGCCCGACGTCCGCGCCGTACGACCTGTCGCGCGTGCTCACGAAACGGGAAAAGATCTTCAGGGCAGAACGCTTCTCTTCTTCACTAACATTGCCCTTGAGGTACGATACGTCGGTCTCAGACTTGTGTACACGATGGGCCATTGGTACTTGGGGGTGGGAGGGAACTCTATCGATTAGCGCTCATAAGTAGATGAGATTTTTAAGCTTTTAGAAATGGCGTATACTTTTCCGTTCGCGCCTTACCCGATTCTGGTTGTGATCAAAGCGGAATTAAAAGTGGCGATACACGTGCGACTTCGGATCTTTTACGCGCGTCCAATCAGGTGGGTCGAGACTCGAGACTCGCGCTTCGTAGGGCAAAGAAAAACCCGAGCTGATACCGGGAGCAGCGTATTAGGCGTTTCTCTACGGCTCGGGGAAGTATATTTTAACTAGAATCTACGTAGGGAACAGGAGGGAGGGTTGCTTGTCCAAGAGTCGTCGTGGTCTCTTCTCCTAGGTACTCCACGTGACGGCCAACTTCGTATTGTCTCGTAACACGTATGTATTGTCTTGTGACTGTAACATGTCCGGCGGCTCGGGTAACGGGTTTGGGAGTATCTTCTCGCTAAAAAAATGGAAAAACTAATTTTCACGTTATTGCACTTATAAACCTTTCCCCACGGGCCACGGCTGCGTTTTACAATGGTATCTCGTGTTCCTTCGACGCAGTCAGCTCGACCCGTGCATCTATTTGATGACGACGTAATCGCCGCGATTGCAGGCAATGCCCCACGGGAGGTCAAAGAGATTCCCCTAAAGTGGCTCACCATATTCAGACGCCGCAAACTCAGCTTTGCGAAATCCATCGCACATAGAATCGAGGTCGTCGAGGTGTCTGTGGTCCAAAATCCAGATGACAAGCACAGAATCGAGGGAAAGGTCGTTTGCGAGCTTGACGTGACAGAAGGTTAGCCCCGGTGTTTCCCCCCCCCCTTTGCTACGGCAATCCTTGTTAGGCTCGAGTCTGTATTCTAACGACTCTTTGACTTGTGCCAGATATGCTCAACGAATCTGGGTATCTGCATGAGGGATGCGCGGTGTTCTTGATTGATGAGTACGAGATTGATTTCTTTTTCTTTTTTTGTCCTTTTCCCCTCTTTGTTAAATTGCCATCGACCAATAGTAAACGCTCTTTCTCCGTCACAGATGCTCTGTCTGCTCTCTTGCAACGTTGAACGTAACGGAAAAACGTGATTTCGAAATCGGCGTTTCCCAGGCGATCAACACTGTGTTCCATAATCCCGCCAAATTGTGGTTTACTCAGCCCCGGCTTTAATCGCTCTCGACTGACTTTGAATCCGTTTTTTTTTTCGCAGGGGCACGAAACTTAGGATTGTGAATACGAGCATGTCAACAGGCCAAGGGATGGGCTCCTGTCGCAGCGAGGTACATATCGTTTCGAGTCTATTTTTGAGTAAAAACATTCTGGGGGTTGCTTACTAACTAACCGTTGTTTACACAACCCAAGATCTGGGACGTTGGCAATCATCGACTCGTCGCTTCTGGGGTTCAGCTGTCAATGGTGCCATCGCAGCCATCCAGTCGGCCATAGATAGGGACGACAGCGGCAATTTTACGAAGAGCATGAGCAGTCGAGTCGAGGATGAATTTGCTCCGACAAAGGCCTGAAGCTGGAGCTTATGGTGTCTGGATCACCTAGACTCGGTCTAGACGCTTCTTTTCTGTCGACAAAGGATTTATATCTTGACAGAGTAGACTGCAATAATGTAGCCTACATCTTCTATTATACCCAGAAGGAATGAATGAATCACACACACCCATGCAATCAAAGGTCTAATCTGGTTTAATTTTGTCATCGGATCAGGGAGAGTATAAGTAAAAAGTTGCGGAAGTAACGGAGAGTTTATTCCTGAAGCGGTGGGGATAGACTCGACTCGGTGGCTGTTTGTGTGAACTCGACAGCGCCGCTGACCACCTAGTGAAACATTATTCCAAACCGAAGAGCGCTCGAAGACCAGAACTACCTCGGCTACCGCTGACCCATGGGCTCTAGGCTGAGACAACGTCCAGACGTCTTAGTCGGTTGCTGTAGCTGGTAAAGTTTCCATGATGGGACGCGTTAAATTCTGCGTTGCCTCGTCGATATCTCCGGGGGACACCATTAATCACGGCGGGTATATTTCAAGCTCAAAACATATAGATCCTTCGCACACTCGTGGGAATCGGATTGGAGTGCGTTTCGTCCATGGCTGCATATGGCTGGGGTGGTCACGAACACGTGCCTCCTCGGCGCTCGCGCCTGACCACGTGATATTAGCGTGGGAACACGTGGTTCGATCGTGTCGTGATTTCTTGTTGGGAAGCTGCTTCGGTTCCTGGAAATTATACTTAGTGATACTCACGGCGAGATTGCACATCAAAGGGTCGACATTACTTCTGCTAGTTGGCTCATCTCTGTGCTGTTAAGAACTCGTATCTATTGTCTGATGGGATCCACATCCTCGAAGCCTCATTCAACGGCGAGGACTGCTTCGAAGCACAGAAATCGAGCTTTAGATGCAGCGCCGAAAGGGTACTATGACTATAATCAGCATTATCTGCCGGGATACTGGCCAGCTGGTACTGAGACAACGTATGGCTATCCTCGTCCTGGAGTAGTTCCAACCTACGCTGCTGTTGTACCTCCGTTGCCCCAATATCCTGCTTACTACCCAGCCCATGTTCCTGCGCCTATCGTAATGCCAGAACCCCAGCCTTATGCCCCTTCACAGCCAGCTACAGTACGGCCTGTGATCCCAACCATTGCCCGACCTCCAATTCAACCTGAACAGGCTGCTGCCAATCCACCCACTACACAGCCTGTGATACCCCCCGCCCCGCCTCAAGAACAGCCCAAAAAACGTAAACCACCTCGTAAGAAAACGCCGACTGCAGTGATTAGCTTTGAATCCCCAAACAGAAACGAGCATGCTCGACGTGCGTGTTTCTCGTTCAACCCCCATTAGCTAACGAACCCTGAGTATACTTTCCCCAACCACAGGGCCTTCCCAATCCAGCAGCGCGAACCGGACGTCTCCTGATCTCTCGCGTAACATCTCTCCACAGCAAAGGCGATCTGCTCCACGATCCGAACCAGCGACGTCGCCCACCCGGTCGGTCCATGCACGGCGGGGCTCGACGTCCGCCGCCGGAGAACGTCCACATAACCCACTCCCTAAACTCCCCGTGGACGTATTCACGACGACGCCATACAAACATCTCCTCGAGGAGCTCCCGGAGCTCCCAGTGTGGCCGCCGCTCGAGTCCAAGAAACCCTTTGTAGTCCAACAGGAACCGGAGATCCAAGATCTCCCGAAAAAGGGCCGCTTCGGACTCGGGAAGAAGAACCCACCGCCACCGCTCTCGACCAAACTCGCCTACACGGGCATAAAGGCACCCACAAGCGCCACGAGCAGCCTGCAGCCGCCGCCGCCGCCGCCAAGCGCGACACTCATTAACGCCCCTGCCTCCCCCATGTCCGCCGGCACCAGCATCTCACCTCCGTCCGCCGCCGGCGGCAGTGGCAGTGGCAGTGGAAGTGGCAGTTGCAGTTGCAGTGGCAGTGGGGATCGGGATCCCCCCTCCCCATCCCCGCCGCCGCCGCCGCCGCCGATATACTTCAACCAAGACACGGAGCACGCAGGGTTTCTGAACCACTCCCCGCACAGCGTGAGCTACGAGCGCGTGACGTACCCGACCGCGACGCACCTGATCGAAGCGATGAAGTACCTCCCCGAGACGGCGCACAACCACGGCGTCGCGCAGCTTATCCGTGCGTGCGTTGATCTCGCGGACGTGTATAGACTCTCGTATGAGCACCGCGATAAGCAGAATGTAGAGCATGGAGAGTCGTATATGGAGAAAGTGAGTCTCGGGGCTTGACTTCGGGGCTCGTTGAATTGATTGATTTTTTCGATTTTTTGATTTTGTGATTTGGTTTGGTGATGCGTAGATGGGTCGAGTCATGTACCTCAAGTTTAATCAACATGGGAGCTTGGCGGACCTTTTGCTCAGCACGGGCGAGGCGCATTTGGTATACGACGATCCGTCGGACTCGTTCTGGGGTGTTGGCGGTGCGAATGGGGAGCCCGGTCAGAATGAGCTGGGATGTATGTTGGAGGACATCCGGGCGCAGTTGCGCCACGAGAGGAAAAGGTAGCGGTGTTGGGCTGGTACTGTTCCAAAAGTTTTCTTAGTCTTATGTACGACGTATATGGTTTTTTCTTCAAGTGCTTATATATCTAGATCACTTCAATAGCATCAAACATCCTTCGCAAGTATCCGTCCGCACTATCAGATTTTGCAAAATACTTCAATAGCATCTAGCACCCATCATTTACACTACTATACAGACCGACTCTAGAACAAAGGTCAACAAGATCATCTCCAATGCCACATGGCGATGCTAAGCTCGGCACTCTTGTTAATGAGCCCGAGTTTTGCGTACAAGGGAATCTGCAAGGTCAAAATCGATACATTAAAAAAAACAAAGACAGATGTAATACCCGTACCTCGCAGACTATCGCACAAACAATCTTTTGGCCCTCAGAGGCCGCGCAGCACCAACCCGGCCCGTCTCTTCTTGATACATCCTGTAAGCCTCCCGCAAGTGGTCCGGAGAAAGCGGGCCCGACTCTCCTCGCCGTCTTTGCACTTCTCGTGCTATAGAATTTAAGGTTGGAAAAACAATGTATGCCAATAACATGAAGCCCATACCTTTTTCTACGATTTCGCCGACGAACACTTTCGCGAAGCCCGCAACGATTTGCGCGACGGGCTGAGAGACTTGTTGGCCGAGTGTTTGTTGGATGACCTGCGCACACGACATCACGACATCACCACGTGCGGTGGGGTAAAAGAGATAGATCTACAGACCTTGCGGACCGCAGCCTTGGGCAGTGCATGGCGTCTATACGCCTCGAAGCGATCATACTGCGCAGGACTGAAATTGTCCATCAAGACTCTACGACGAACCCATACACCTTTTCAGTTTCCATCAGCACAAGAAAACGACGGTACGTACTTGAGATTATCCTTCGACTGGCTCTGGAACGACAACTGCGCAGAGTAATCGTCGTCCGCCATCGCAGGCAGCATCTCGTCGTCCCCGTCCCCATCGTCGTCGCCGCCGCCGCCACCGCCTGCACCCGGTGGCCGGCCAAGCGTCGACAACACACCGCTCATCGCGCTGTGCACTCCTCCTGCGCCCGTGGGGAGCACCGGCACCGCCCCACTAGCCAAACGGAGTAAACTCGCAGCGTCCAACGTGCTCGTCCCCGTCCCCGTTGCATTAGGGAGCGCGAAACTCGTCGCTGTAGACGTAGACGCAGTCGCGCCCGTCGTCGAAGTGGTAGCCCCAGGTGTATACGATACATTAGGATAATGAGAGCTAGGAGTATACGTAGTCGGCGTCGTAGCCGCGGGCGTCCCCGTCGTCCCCGTCGTCGTCGAGGCAGTAGCAGCAGCCGTCGTGCTTGTGCTTGTGCTTGCGCCGGTGGCTGCGACGGCGCTCGTGCTGGCTCCAGACCCAGCTTGCGTCTGCGTATGTCCCTGCATCGACGCCCAGTGCACGTATTGTGTAGAGGAAAACGTCGAGGCCGGGCTCGACGTCGCCGCTGCCTCGGGCGTCCTCCCCAGCGACGTGCCCGCTCCTATAGTGCTTCCGCGCGGCTTGCGACCGCGTTTTGCGCCTGTTACTGAGCCCCGGGGACGTCCGCGCAGCGAGGGCGGGGTGGGCAGTGCATTGTAGCTGGGAGTGGCGGAGGTAGACGCGGGCGCTGACGAGTTTGCGTAGAACGGTGTTGATGGTGGATTCATCGAGACAAACGAGACACGTGACTTGCATTGGAGTCGTTCATTTCCATATAATAAAAATCATAACGTTATTTATCGAGGCACACTAATTCAACGGTATATCAACCGTATCACCAACATCATCCTCGCCCTCCTCCAACGACACATTACTCGCCGTCTTCTCCTTCTCAACCAGCGGCGGCGGGGGAACCTCGATGCTCGAAGGCGTAACGACCGTCGCCGCCGTCGCCGAATCCGGGTGTTCCAGCTGCTCGGGAGGCGAGCGCCGCTGTGGGGCCGGGTTGGGCATGGACGACGGAACGACAGGGGACGATGTGGGAGTGGGGAACTTGAAGTTGTGGTTCATCGAGCTGTTCCGTTTGTGGTGGTCGTTGCTTGTGCTTGTGCTTGTGCTTGCAGCCGTAGCCGTGTTCGTGTTCGTGTTTGCGTTTGCGTTCGTGGCGCGCTGGAGCTGCACCTCCTCTGTGTCGTTGTCCCCCTTTGGTTCCTCCGGCGTCGCCTCGAGTGTGGCAGGCTTGGATTGCGCGGGGGGGCTCCCGCCTTGGTTGAGGAAGGGTGAGGTCTGGCTGGGAAGAACGTCTGGCGAACGCGCAGGCGGGGGCATCGAGGCGCGGTTGAGAGATTGCTTGGATTGGTTCGGGGGTGTGCTGGTGGACTGGGAGGTTTGTGACATGGATTGCGGTCGGTTGAAGACGGCGGAGCTGGGCGGAGAGGTTGCGCCGAGGTAGAACGTTGCGATTGGGACCATCCTACGTGACAGTGTCAGTATATTTGTGTCATGAGAGAACGCGGAATGTGCGCACCTTTTTTCCGAATGACAGGCCAAGATCCAGTGCGGTTGAACGACGGGAATACTGAGCTGAAGCGCACGTTGGTACTCGACGCCTGGAGCACCACTCGTGTTGCCTGTCGCCTGTGCACCAGAGGGCGTAGCAGCTGGGGTAGTACAAACAAAATGTGTAGTATCAATCTGAATCTTGTCGCTCCATTTCGCTTTCATTTCCCTCAGTGCCGCCTTGGCATTCTCAAGCAGAACCGAGTCCTGGACGTTTCCAAAGCAGACAGAGATGCCAGAGGTGTCTGTCATCGTATGTGTACGCACGCGAAGGATGTTGGAGGGGAACGTTCCCGCGGTTGTACGAAGGACAAGCTGGAACGAGTACTCCAAGTTGATTTCGAGCCCAGACATTTTAGTTGAGGTATTGGTGCGGGGGGAGGGTATAGACGCCAATCGCTGGCCATTGCGGTAGATGTCGAGCGAGCGAATACTGGCAGTAGCAAGTTTAAGAGCTGGCCATTCAAGAGTCACCGAAGTCTGAGTAGCGTTACGCAGCTACCAACGCGAGTAAAGTCAATAGATTTCTAGTCAGTCGTGTTCAACGCACCTGCAAGATTGGTGGCTCGGGTGATTCAACACCAAACTCGTTCAATATGTCGTCCTGGAGTGCCCAGAACTCGGCTTCGCGTTTCTTTTCCTCCGCGACGTTCCTGTGGACCGCGATATTGACAATAGAGCCCGCCGTGGCCCCAGGTGGGAGCAGAATAGAAGGAAACTCAATCAAATGGGCCCGTTCACCGAGCAGGATCTACAAAGACCACGATGAGCATCGTTTGAATTCCCAAGTCGAGACCTTACAGCCATTCCGGCATCTAGCCAGACATCAGCGACAGCAGCTATAAGGACCAGTCGACGCACCGAGCTTGCCAACGGTGAACATGAAGCTCTCCGGGGACTTTTCAGGATACATCACGACGACGAGCAGTGCGGTCGCTGTCAACAGCTGTGAACTCGCCGCTCTCGACGCTTTTGGTATACAATTCCCACGGTCTCCAACCTTGCCAGATTTTTCATTTCCACAATTGTTCACTAACTCGAAAAAAATGCCCGCGCTCGCTGTGGACGACATCGACTATACAGACATCGAGGAGAAGTGCGTCCGCGACGAGCTCGTTGTTCTTGGCCTCTAGACTGATTGTGACCAGATACGACGTCCAGTTTGACGATGGCTTCGACACGACTCTCGTCGTCGATGGTGTCCCCGTTATCGACGAGTCCAAGCGCGAGAGGCTCCTGAACAAATTCTGTAAAGAGTTTGGCCGCAAGGGCGTCTCAATCAAGCCTGAAGACATTTACATGCCGTGGAACGACGCGACGGGGAAGAGCAAAGGGTATTTATTTCTCTCGCCTTTGGTCTCTTTCACAGCAACTGACCTTGCTGCAGTTATGCTTTTGTGGACTTTCGTACCGTCGACGATGCGAATCTGGCTCTCTCGGCTCTCAACAACCATCCTTTCGACTCTAAGCATACTTTCAAGCTCAATCGGTTTACTGACATTGAGGGATATGCGAATATGGACGAGTCGTATTCCGATCCTAAATTCGAAGAGTTCAAACCAAAGGTATGGCTTGTTTCTTGTAGTTACTGTTGGTATTGACTATGCTGTGTAGGAACATCTACGTGCATGGCTCGGTGACCCCCAAGGACGCGACCAATATGTCACCTACCGCCATGAGGATGTAGAGATTCACTGGCACGGAAAGCCATCGCAAAGCGAGCTAGCCTTCAAGCCTGTAAGTTATCCCTCCTCTGCTAGTGTCCCTCGAATCACGAATCGTACGCAGGAATGGAAAGAACCTTTCCTCTACGTCGCATGGTCTCCATTAGGCACATACATCGCGACTCTACATAGGCAAGGCGTGCGCATATGGGGTGGATCCTCATGGAAACAACAACAACAATTCGCTCACCCGCTAGTCAAACTCATCGATTTCTCACCCTGCGAACAATACCTCGTCACCTGGTCCAACGAGCCCATCGTCGTACACGAAGGCGCAAAACAGGGTCCTCAATACCTCTCACCGGACGACGAAGGCAACAACATGGCCGTATGGGACATCAAATCCGGACACCTCCTCCGAACCTTCTCCACGCTCATCGACGGCGAGACGCCGACGAACAAGAAACAGATTCACTGGCCCGCGCTGAAATGGAGCCCTGACGACAAGTTCGTGGCGCGGCTCACCCGCGGGCAGATGATCAGCGTGTACGAGGTCCCTGGCATGCATCTGCATGGGAAGAAAAGCTTGAAGATCGAGGGCGTGCTGGATTTTGAGTGGTGTCCCCTTGGCGATAAGGATAAAGAGGACGTGAAAGCCGGGGGGGAGGCGGGCAAATCGAAGAAGGCGCGCGAGAATATGTTGGCGTATTGGACACCGGAAATGGAGAATCAGCCTGCGCGCGTCACTCTCATCGCCTTCCCGAGTCGCACCATCCTGCGGCAGAAAAATCTTTTCAATGTCTCCGAGGTCGGTACCTGCTTGTCTAGAGTCGTTGACCCCCCTCGTTCATTATTGTACAGTGTAAACTCTACTGGCAAAACCAGGGTGACTTTCTCTGCGTCAAAGTCGACCGGCACACAAAGACGAAAAAGTCTATATTCTGCAACCTCGAGATTTTCCGAGTGCGCGAAAAGGACTACCCAGTTGAAGTCATCGAACTAAAAGGTCCGTATCCTTCCATCATCAGCAGCCCCTCCGCTAACCTAGGGTGGGCGGATGACAGACGCCGTGACCGAGTTCTCCTGGGAGCCCAAAGGCGAGCGTTTCGCCATCATCTCGAGCAACGACCCCAACCTCGGCAACGCCGGGCCGGGCATAACCGTCAAGACCGACGTCAGCTTCTACCAGCTCGAGCGGGCGGGCGGGAAGAACGATTTCAGGCTCCTCCGGTCGCTCCCCTCGCGCACGAGCAATGCGATCCGCTGGTCTCCCCGTGGCCGCCACGTCGTCCTCGCCACCGTCGGCTCGTCGAGCAAGTCGGAGCTCGAGTTTTGGGATCTGGATTTCACGGTTGAGGAACTAGGGAGGAGAGAGGTGTCTAAGGAGGAATGGGGAAGTGGGATTCAGCTTTTGGGTACTGGTGATCATTATGGTGTCACGGATGTTGAGTGGGACCCGAGTGGGCGCCACCTTGCGACGAGCGCGAGTGCTTGGACTCATGTTGTATGTTCATCACTCCTCATACTTCTCATGATCTAACTGGAATACTAACTGTGATGTGATAGCTTGAGAATGGCTATGCCATCTGGGATTTCCGTGGTCAGGAAATCGTCAAACACATTCAAGATCGCTTCAAGCAGTTCATCTGGCGTCCTCGTCCGCCTACACTCCTCAGCAAGGAACAGCAGAAGCAGATCCGCAAGAACCTCAAAGAGTACAGCCGGACTTTTGAAGAAGAGGACGCGGCGGAGGAGAGCAATGTCAGTGCTGAGCTCGTCGCACTTCGTAAACGCCTCGTGGACGAATGGAACAAGTGGCGCACGACTAGTAAGAAGGAACATGCTGAAGAGAGGAGTAGGAAGCATGGGAAACATGATGAGGAGAAGGAGGAGATCGAGGTTTGGGTCGATGAGGTTGTTGAGCAGATTGAGGAAGTCGTGGTTGAGTAAGATCAATTCCGATTTATTTTTTTCTCCTTGGTCTGTTGAGTAGAAGATATCTGTTTATTAACGTGGAAATCGAGTTCACACTGCGGGAGTTGGCTTGGTTTTCGTCAATTTTTATACTCTCACGGTCAATCAAGTCAATAACCCAAATGTCATTGATCAATCAGTCTTCAATTGAACCATGACTTGACCCTGGCTACCGCCTCGCGTCCAGTACCTCTCTTTTCCAATGCTCGATGAATGGTCAACCAACATTCTCCAGCATGATCCCATGCGCATGTATCGCGCAAAGCGCGACGCAGCTCGTCGCCCCGTCACCTCGAAATACAACATTCTTGGGTTCATTTCTTCTGGGACTTATGGACGCGTCTACAAGGCGCAAAGCTTAGATGAAGATGGCAAAATCCATGCTATCAAGAAATTCAAGCCTGACAAGGAAGGCGACGTCGTTACCTATACCGGCATTAGCCAGAGTGCAATTCGTGAGATTGCTGTGAGTTTTTCAGGTTTACAGATATCATACTTTTTTTTTATTTCGTCGACAGTTGAATAGAGAAATCGATCATGAAAATGTCGTTGCGTTAAAGGAGGTTATATTGGAAGATAAGTCCATCTATATGGTTTTCGACTATGCAGAGCATGATTTTCTTGTGAGTGGTACTTGATGTCCGTCCAAAAATAAAGACTAGAAATACGTTCACAGCAAGTCATACATCATTGCTCACAGACTCTCCGTAACATGCCCTCTATGCCATTTCTCAAGTCCCTCATATATCAACTCTTGAACGGGCTCCTCTACCTCCACTCATGCCACATATTGCACCGCGACCTCAAACCCGCCAATATCTTAATCACATCAAGTGGGATTGTCAAGATCGGAGATCTAGGACTAGCGAGACTAATATACGAGCCTCTTCAGCCACTCTTCGTGGGTGACAAGGTTGTAGTCACTATATGGTATCGTGCTCCAGAGCTTCTGTTAGGCGCTAAGCATTATAACAAAGCGATCGACTGCTGGGCTGTCGGGTGTGTCATGGCAGAGCTGGCAAGTCTGCGGCCTATCTTTAAAGGTGAAGAGGCAAAGTTGGATTCGAAGAAGAATGTACCGTTCCAGCGTGATCAGTTGTTAAAAATCTTTGAGATTTTGGGGACGCCAAATGGTCCGGGTTTCTCTCGATCGCTTATTGAACCAAGTCGTGTCTGACGTCCGTTGCCCCAGAGAGAGACTGGCCAGGCGTCGTCGACATGCCTGAATACCAAAATATGAAACGATTGGACCTGTGAGTTCTCGACATGAATAATCAATCATATTAGCTTGACTTATCCTTTTTGAAAGCTTCACGGATCGACTACACGAATGGACTCAATCGAGAATACGTACACCTAACGGCTACGACCTCCTCCGTCGACTTTTCGCTTATGATCCCGACAAACGACTTACGGCGAAAGAAGCCCTTCAACACAAATGGTTCAACGAGGATCCAAGGCCCACTCGAAAGTGCGTGTCGTTTTCTTCGAGGACGTTCCCCGCGCAGGAGTTGACCCAACCTGCTTCACAGTGTCTTCCAAAGTATACCCGCGAGCCAGATACCACCACATCGGCGAATAACACAAGACGAAGCGCCGTCGATGATGCCTGCTGCTGCGCCAAATACTTCGCATCACGGTGCCCTTGGTGGCCCTCATTTCGGACAGTCACAGTCGAAGCCAGGAAGTACAGCGAGCTTTGCGAGCTTGAGCGGAGGCGGCCCGTACGGCCAGCCTACTGGGGGCAATGGAACACACGCCCCGACAAGGAAGAAGGCGAGAATGCATTAGTTGCTCAAATGACCTTGTTGATTGCGAGCATGACTGAACTAGACGAGGTAGGTTCGTTCATGTTTCAAACACTGCGCATGACATCTTCATTGTGAATTGAGCAGTCTATGACCCCCGTGGTCTATGTATAATATATTGATGCTACTATGGCTAGCAATGGTAAGTTTTTTTCAGGTCGCTTCGAGAATGTTGGGCTATTTCTCTTCTTTGCACGGATTTAGAGAAAGTGGGACATTTGCGATGGTATTGGCGTAAGGCATTCTTTCATTGTACTTGAAATTGATGTATGTAGACGCTGTTTCTAACTGGAAGGAGAACAATCGGTTAGTGAAAATAAAGGTCTGGTGACCACTAGAGTGCAGAAGCGCTTTACTAGTACTACAGAGGTACACATCTTTCAGAGAAAGCATGGCTACATCGTTGGACGAATTGGGGAGTTGTCAACATATCACAACTGAGTTTGAGAAACAGGTCATGTTCCTCGTCCGTCGCAAGAAGGCGTGTCAATTTGGACAATGAGCCACTTCTCTTCGTGTCCTTAGGCGTCATATTGCAACGCTTTCAAATACATCAGGAAACTAAAAGACGAGCTGCTAGGACTGCTTGAAAGCATCGTGAAGCACAGACCTTGTTGACTTAGACTTCCTGTTTGGATTTGGCGCTCTCTTCTAGACCAAGTTCACTCAGATAATCATTTGGATAATCTATGACATGTTCGATATCCGCTGACCCTATATCGCTGATTTTGTGAGACCTTCTAACGCCAATCGCGTCTTACCAGCTCCGGAAGAACTCATGTTGAATGAAAGAATCAAATATGATGTTCAGCATAAAGGCGGGTTCTGAGGTAAGGCGCCTTTTTTGAGACCTCTGCGCAACAAATATCGACATCGTTCGGCAGCCTCTGCGTGCTGAACTCTCAACAAGGGATTCGAAGCCGTTCCCGGCACGGTGCCAGAGCCTGGCTGAGAGTCTCACTGTCGTCTCGTGCTGCTCTTATCCTCTTCGCTCGTACTAGTGCAGCACAGGTGGGCACATAGTCGCTCTCTCACCACATATCCTTCCTGACCAAGCCGATTTGCAGAGTGGTGACCCCACTTATATATTTTTCTCTTACACTACTCTGCAAAAAGGTGAGACATTCACCCCGCGCAACTGAGCCCTTGCTCACCTCCGTTCTCATCTATGCGCACTCAACCATCAATCAGCTCTCCGTCACCATGGCATCCGGTCAAGAGGCAAACGAAAGACCGCCATCCGAGATCATCACAATCGAAGGGCACATCGCGGGAGAGATAGATCTAATCAGATTGAAGATTGATTGGTGTGAGAAGGTTTACGATCTTAAGAAAGCCGTCAAAGAGGAGAGGAGCAACCACCCGCAGGTCAGCAGATGCGATGCTGACAAGTTAGAACTCTACAAGCTCGACAACAACAACAGGGGATATGAAGGATTGGAGGTAATGACTTACCCATTCATTGATGATCTCTATCTCTTTGCTTACTTGTTGCATTCGCTAGAATGGCTGGGATCTTACCAAGTATATGGAAGAACAGGTCTTTTGCTCTCAAATGAAGAATCTTGAATACATCCACAAGTGGTGGCAGAACAAAGAAACTAGTTCACCCAATGAGGAAGACAGGATCCACTTCTTAGTAGTGCTGCCAGACATACCAGGTAGGACTTATTTCTGTTGAGAGCCAAGTACAAATCCTATATGTTGGAAACCTCACATTGAAACAGGAGTCAGGCGTACAAGAGAGGCCGAAATCGAATATCTCGCTTCTAGTTTACGTACTTGGTGCGCTCAACCAGAGATTGCCAACCCTCCAGCTACTCCGGAGACTCTGCTAGATCTCGGGAACAGTTTCCCGTTACAGCAGTGCGAAGGTCTTTTTCGCAAGCTACGGGATCAAATGCTTCACAGCTTCCGAGCAAAGTATATCTACGAGAAAGAATGGCTGAAACTGCTTGCCATCCCCATCATTGGATCGGCTCCAGGCACTGGTAAGACAGCAATCTGCTCCCGTTTCCTCCATTGCCTGGCACATCGAGCAGAAGTGTTCGATTTGCCTCCTTCAAGCGCGACATCCTCTCCTAGTGCCTCGACAGATATGCATACAATAGACTCTCTCATTCCTCAACAAAACATGAACAGCTCGTCATGCGAGGACCATCCACTCGACCTGTGGCATTTCACGCCAACCGTCTGCGATGACGTCTGGGATCTCGATCGATTAAATACTTTCAAGCGCAAGGTTATCATGTCAGCTAAACAAAATCTGTACCTTGGCATTGATCTTATGTGTCGAGGAGAGGACTATAATTCTGATCAGTGGCGGGCTCTCCTTGCTACTGATCTCCTGCTTGCATATTCGAGCAAGGATGGTACACGGGAAGAATGGCCTGAGGGTGCTTCTCTCATGGAGACATTGTCCCAACACGAAAACCCTGTCCGTCTTGCTCTTGGGGTTCTCAGATGCTTGCAAGGAGACAATGTTGTTGTCATTCACCTTGACGAAACGCAGGCTGTGCAATACAAGCGTCTTCAGGAGCTCGTAGGCATCCTTGTCGCGGAGATGGATTTTCGCAGGAGAGGTCAAGTACCCTGGATCTTTCCTATCCTTTCAGGTCTGTCACTCGAGACCTTGCTGGTCAGTGGTAATCTATCAGGAGTTCGAATTGAACGCTACACCCCACCCATCCTTTCAGTTGATTCGATGCTGGTCATCATCAACGAAGTCATCTTCGGTGTCAAAGAGCCGATGCTCAAAGATCCAATAATACCAAAGCCGAAGGTGTGCAGTCCCAACGGACTAATTCGCTTTCTTCATGATCTGCGTGGTCCCACCCGCTTCTTCCAAGCTGCGCTTTACTTTATCCAGAACGAAAGTGATAAAGTAAGAGGGTCAGCAAAACCATGGAAAGGACTTGCCAGTCTGGTGCACCGAGATGCGATTCGAGCAGGGCTCGAGTCGATTGAAGCTTGGAGATGGGGTGACGTATTTGATCTAGTTGCGGACCTTGTGCACGGCGATCAGCTCTGCAAGAATATCACGCTTCTGAAAGAAGACTCGCTACTTCTCAAGAGGCTTTTCCAACTCAGTTATCTAGGCTCGGTAATTAGTGTCCGGGAAAGATTCACGATTCAAGGCAAAACGGAGCCATTGTCGAAGCTCTTCGAATACGGATGGATCACCATCGTCGATGCTGGATCGCTACGTAATTGCACCGTCTTCTTGCCATTTCTCACACTTTACAACTCTGCGCCACATGACCCAGAAGCTCGATACCACCCCAGTCTCACCCCTCTCTGCAAGTCTATGGATTGGGAACTCATCGAGGTCGACGATGCTAGGATGCTTCAATACCGCTTGAATGCAGAGTTCGAGTCAGATAGACACACCATCTTTCTCTCAGATCTCTTCGGTGAAACTGGACATACAACAAATATACGAATTCAACTCAACTCCCTTTTCAAATTCAAATCGCTCGCTTCTCCGATTGCTTCGCATGAGACCTTACAAGATCTCTGGTCCAAGGAAGAGAAGCCAACGATATATCTCAATGCTGATAAGGCAAAATTCGCTGATAGTTTTGTCTTCATTCGAACTCCCGCATCCTCGAACCCGCACGTCCTGTGCATACAATCCAAATTTCTGCAGTCAGACAAATCTGCCATCACTTTCAGTAAAGTGCAAGATGAGCACAAGAAGGTGGCCGACGTCTGCCAGGAGTATTCGTTCACTCTCATCATTCCCGCTGAGTGGGTCGGCGCCCAATGTCGAGAATTGATCGCCAATGATGCTACCATCCGCTCCTCCGTTTTGCTGCTGGACTCGAAAGGATTCGAGAGTTTCTACGGAAGACCAATGGCGACCCGGCGCAAGATCTACGCTGGGCTTTTGGAACAGGTGTTCACGCAAGCAAACATTTCGCCAGTCATCACGCAACCTAAGACCAGGCCAGGTTGGAGTCAGAAGAGGAAGAGGACTGGTCCCTTTTCTTCGGAAACACAAAAGGGCACGGATGCGCAACACACGAAGCAATGCTGAATAGATAGTGTATGTCATAATTAAATCTCTAATTAATCCTTGAGTTCAAGGATTAAAGTGTACGGAAAGAGATGCCGATGTTGAGTACGACTTTGATGACGTTGACGGACAAACCGGCACTTACTTGGCTCCACCTGTGTCGACAAGATACATAGAAGTTTTGATCCGCGACTGAGTACATGACTGACTTGATTTGATACCTTACGAAGAACAGTGTCTATCTGAGTCGCCACATATACCAGTGAGTTAAGTAGAGCAATCGGTTACAGGAAGTATCACAAATAGCGTTGTGACACGTGCGGAAATGTAGAGATGTTTCTCACTACCTTTATTATTTGAGGTTGAAGTTTTTCGTTATCCATCTGCGACGCAAGCGATAGTACGACGATGTAGAGAAAAGGAAGTTGAGAACATGACTAAGAATTACTTCCGTTCATCCCATTCATACCATTAGGTTGACCGTAGGCGCCATTGCCTCCATTGCCTCCATTTCCACCATTTCCACCGTTCCCGCCATTACCAAACCCATTACCACCATTACCACCATTACCGCCATTACCGCCATTGCCGCCCCAGCTTCCACTGCCACCGTTGCCACCATTCCCCCCATTTCCACCGTTTCCACCCCAACTTCCATTACCGCCGTTTCCACCATTACCGCCATTTCCACCATTGCCTCCATTACCACCATACTTATTACCGCCGCCATTGCCTCCGTTGCCGCCGTTACCTCCGTTACCTCCATTACCACCACTGGAACCCCACCAGCCGCTATTGCCCCATCCGCCATTTCCGCCATTGCCGCCGTTGCCACCATTTCCGCCATTGCCACCATAGGAAGGGCGACTATTCCAACGTGACCATGGGTTCCAACGAGACGAAGACTGCCAGTTTCTGTTGTAACCAGAGTTCCAGTACCCTCTCTGTACAGATAAAACACATCAGATACATGTCTTTATTTCGTGAAATAGACCAGACGGACCTCTGCAAGCTCACCCCTTCGCAGATTCATCGGAGCTGCTAACGCCGCTGGAATGACGAGCACCTGCCCGAGAACTGCGCAGAAGACAAAGAATGAGCACTTCATTATATCTGAGTGGAGCGTAGCGAGAACGATGAGTGAAGACTAGATGCCAAGCAAGCTCTCGAGGCCGGTCGAAACCTTAGTAGCCATTGTAACTATTGCAGACTTTTTATACTTCGGAATGTGACCCACTCTGGGATCGTTTGAGGCAGTGTACAATGTACGAAGGCGATGAACAAGTTCATGATCATGCCTAGCATATGATTTTGTGTCGAGGAGGTTGATCGAAACCCACTTGGAAAAAACAGAAGAAAGTCAGACTACGCCACACAATAAAGGAGTTAGGAGATAGGGGACTCTTGGCGGAAAACTACTGTTTGATAGCCTGCGCTAGTGAGGTATAGGGGTATGAGATTTGACACACATGCGCATACGGTTGCAGACTTAAAAAAACATAACCCCAGGTTTACTGGGCATATTTTAGGTATGTGCATTTTAGGGCCCCCGGGTATACAATTCTGGTATCCAAGCCAAAAAACAGCAAAGAAAACCGGGGAGTCTAAGTCATGTCCGTAGTCCTTCGCATCTCTGATAGCAGACGGGACAACCTTGTCTGAGCCTCGACCGAGCTATTGACTCACTGGATTGAAAGCATAATTAGTTTCTTGAATCTCACTACGAGAATGGAGGAGAAGCCACTAACAATGCAATCCTTCCATTGAGTCCCATGGCACCATGACTTATACCTACAACACGTAGAGCAGGATCGGGTTGATGAGGTAATTGATCACCTCCGGCGGCGCAGTGTACATGTACCACATGGCGGCATAAAAATAAAAGGAGAAGTGACTGTGGGTCATCTAGCAAAGCATGCGAACAAATCGGACACGTTCTCTTTGCTGCCGCGATGGTTATGATTTGTATCACCTCGAAAAAAATTACAAGGACTTACTACCAAGGAAAAAACCACGCGTCTGGTTGTTTTGCAGCTGTAGTGATAAATCTGAGATGTCGCTGTTCATGATTGCCTGACAGCCTTCGAGCAAAGATATCTGAAGATGAAAATCCTGGAGAATCTTGATCAACGCCTCTTTCAATCCCGGTATTTCCAGCCCGTTCTTAATACGTCGAATGAGCCTGATCGGACTGATTTCGACTCCAACGTTCTCCAAAAGCCCACGAATGAAAACTTGGAGATTGACGTTAGATTGTTCTTGAATGACACAAACCCGTCACCTACTTGGTCTTGTCTCTGAATACTTGAGAAGATCTTCCCATAAATCGTCATCACCTTGCTCTTTTGCAAACTCAATGGCCTTGTAAAGAAAAATTGGAAATGAACTCTTCAACGAAGGAGCTAGACTTACTCGATGAACATCACCGAGTCGTTCGATGATAAGCATCAATGCCTCCTTATTATTCCCCATCTTGCCTAAAAGAAAGACCATTTCCGGTACTAGGTCTCTTTCCTGGCAAACGTTATAGGCCTACAAAAAAGTAAACGGGCTTTCAATCCAAGAACTATGACGATGATACTACACCATCTCCAGATTATAGTAATTACTTGCACGCAAGAAGTCGATCAACCGCGCTGTAGCATATTCCGCATAGAGCTTGACCTGCACAGCCAATCAATAAGAGAACGGAGAGACACATGACGCTGCCAACTTGTAGGTCCGCAAAGTCTGAGACCAGATTCGGGTCCTTCTCCATCACTAATGCATCGAGATAAAGAAAGAGGTAGTATGGACTACTCTCGAGTTGCTGTACAACACGCCCAATCTAAAGAGGGATAAGGAAGGATATGCATCGTTGTTACAAGACAAAACTTGCAGGTATTGAGTGTATGTTATTGACAAGAAGAGTAATTGCGTCACTTCGTGTGTCGTCGAGTACTTGCCCATCTAGGTTGCGTTGTTTCCGGAGCTCGTCATCAAATTGCACCAGGAGCAGAACTTGATCTTTCACGTCGGTGAACAAGTTGTATTCTCGAATGAGGTCAAAGACATTTGGCCTTCGCAGCCTTAGGAAGTAAGGAAGGGCTTTTCCAGGCTGACGATTTGCGGTATACCTTGATAGTATTATACCGTTGGGTAAACTAGGGAATAGATCCGACATGATAGATACGTACAATTCTGCCAGACATTCCATGAGGACCTTGGAACCTGAGGTTGAAGATATTGTGGACGAGGTGGAGGCTGTCTTCTCCAGCTCTGACCGAACAGCAACAATAACTGCGTCAATGTTATAAATCCCTCTTGGCCACTCTTTGATTGTTTTTAGCAGAGTCTATGGTCGACGTAAGTATTGATTGATTTTGAAAGAATAACCGTACCTCTTGATCGTGTGTCAGGAAGTGCGCGAGCATCATCTCATACACCACATGGTCCAAACGCGGAGTTTCAGTTGGGACATAAGGGATGATGGCCTGGAGCAACGACAGTAAGTAGAGAAACAGATGAAAGATATTGCTAGAAACATTCACTTGAAGCTGATGCTTCTCAGCAAAGATGAAAATCCAATCCTCCCAGCGCTTGGATTCCTGACCGCAAACCTTCGGAGCAAGTTGCGCAGCCTTCACAAAATCGCCTGGTATCATGTATTGACAAAATGGAATCTAAACACGGCCACGGGACCCACCTGCGTTGACGAGATGGTCAATGTATTGCTGCCCAATTTCAATTACACTCAAGTGTGCCTCTTTCGCGACGTCAGGTGTCTCAGCCTCAATGACTTCCATCTCGTGTAACGCTTCTTCGTATCGGCTTCGTTCAACGAGCCATGCAACGTGGTCCATTCGGTCCCTCGATTTGACAAGGACGAGGTCTCTGGGACTCATAACAACATATGACTGCCCTTCGTCTGAAACAGTATCACTGCCAAGAACATTACAAAGAATATAGTCGTTGCATCCCCAGAGATGGTAATCCGTGATACTCAGGGCATCAGCTGCGAGCTCCTCACCAGCACGAGATATAATGCGAAGTTCGGGACGCTCTGCAGCTTTGCGCGCCTGCTTGGCACGGTCGTCCGTTCTTTCATCAGAAAAAGTATCCGGAGGGCTATAAGCGACAATGAGGAACGACGTTAGCGAGCGCGAGGATAGAGTCGTAGAGATGACAGAAGCGGTGTCACTAGCGAGGACCAGCGCTTGTGACGGGGAAGAGGTCGATGCCGGGGTGGGATGTGGTATGATACCGGCTATCATGCAATCTAGCTGGAAGACGGCCGTAATTTCGACGATGAATGGAGGCAGAGTTACGTTGTTGGACATCTTAGGCCTCGCCCGGATGCGTGCAACTTTAATATGATCCGCCCAAGCGATGATGAGCGTCGAATCGTCCTGCCATACGAGCGTAGACTTAAAAAGATCAGCTCTGGGGCTTTCTTCTGGTCGGTCAATGAACGTAATGCGTGTTTGTGAGACG
Organism: Termitomyces sp. T70a; assembly: GCA_017657195.1. NCBI lineage: Eukaryota > Fungi > Basidiomycota > Agaricomycetes > Agaricales > Lyophyllaceae > Termitomyces > Termitomyces sp. T70a. The sequence continues at coordinate 27,192 of JAGGAT010000396.1, forward strand.
TAGTCATAGATCTTGACACCCTAGTATGGTATGAATTACAAGGGAGCGTTGATGAAAGGACAGAGTATGCTCACAAGATCGTTCGCCCATGCAATCAGCCTGCCTCGCCATCGAACTTGCCATATTGGCCCTTCTGAAGAGTGTAATACTGTCTCCTTGTGACCCAGCCACCCCTTCTCATACAGGAGCAAGTTCCCAGCAAGTCCACCGCAGACGAAGGTTCGTGTGTTGCGTTTTGCAAAATTGGGTTCAAGAGCCACTGTACGCATTGGGCGCTTGAGATCAAACGAATATGTTTCTGTCGTAGACATGGAACGGATGACGACCTGTCCTGGGGGACAAGTATCAAAGCAATATGAAGGCAATCTTTTTACTTCACACACCATCCATAGATGCAGTAGCAACAAAGTCTGCAGTTGCATCCATCGTAACATCAATGACAGACGCCATGTGAGGCTTGTAGGACTTTATCCGTTTGCCGGTGAGGTCAAGAATGTGCACGATGCCTGTATGAGTCCCGAGCGCCTGTTGGACGACATGAGATTGGATTTGTATGTGAAAACATTGCTGTACCATAAGTTTATTGACAACGACAAGTGCTGAGGCGGAATCTTTCTTGAGCAGGTCCGGCACCACACCTGAAATTCGTTCATACTTGAGTGTTGGCTCGTCGTCGTCCTCATCGTCTGAGTCATTGCTCTCCTCCTCATCTTCATCCTCATAGTCGTCCTCCACATCCTCCTCTTCTTCATCCTCGTCGGGAGACTCAGTCATGTCAGGGCACACCATCCCTTGGCTATCTTGCTTAATCATGCCGTTAGTGAGTAGCGCCGGGTCGTCTGCCATGCTTAACATAGCCTCTTTCTCATGGCTAACAGCAACTTCAACGTTCGCCGAATCAGCTGAGGCCATTACATGGAGGATGCCAGAGTGTAACGATCGAATGGTTCATTGAACGCAATCACACAAGGTAAATCGTGGGAATTCCTCGAGAACAGTTTCTTTTCGAAACATGTACTTAAGTATTCTTTATCGCACCCCACTTGTGAGTTTTTCGATATCGTATGAAGCACTTGAGGCTCGCAGTCGTCGCAGCAGGATTGGCACAATCAACACTTCTAACTCCCACCTTCCCTATAACCAGATAGATGTCCGGTACTTATCATTGAACATCTTGGTGATGTTCATCGAGTAAGTCTAGCTTGAAGAGCTCATTTCAATATTTCTTTTGCAAAAGAGCAGGGTGATGACGATTTATGGGATGATCTTCTTGAGTATTTGGAGACAAGATCGTGATTTGCTCACATTCTTTGGAAGATGACTCACTTCTTTTGTTTTTATGCGCCCATACACTGTGCTGCCGGAGCTGACTAAACTCTACGTGTAGGTATAAGTCATGGTACCATGGGACTCAGTGAAAGGATCGCATTGCTAGTGACTTCTCCATTATCATAGTGAAATTCAAGAAACTAATTATGTTTTCAATCGATCGAGGCTCCGACAAGGTTGTTTGTTCCGTCTGCTATCGGACATGAGTCTGGCTCTCCTGTTTTGTTTGTTGTTTTTGGCTTGATACCAGAATTGAATACCCATGGGAACCTAAAATGCACATTACTAGGATATGTCCAGTAAAACAGGGGTCGTGTTTTCTTGAGTCATCTGCGCGTCTCAGTGGGTTTGAGATGTTGTACAAAGTCTGCATATGATAGGAAGAGATGACTACATGAAGCGTGTACAAAAATTAATATGTATAGAACATGAGACAGATGCCATTCATGGCTTTACAGGTCTGGATCGGGCATTTCCCTCTTCGCTCATTTTACCGCTTTCGCGTTCCCGTGCATTGCAGACCTTGGAAGACTGCCGGGATCAGAGGTAATCTCTCCACGAGGGGTGCTTGACGAGGCTCCATATTTCAAGTCATCCTCCGAAACCTCGTCAGTTCCCTCTGTTTCCGTTTCGTTTTCTCTACCTTCAAAAACAGCCTGACGGGAGAAAAGTCATCGTCTGGATATTGGGAAGACCTCTTGCTATGCATGCTCGAGACCAGCGTTTGAATAAGACCTTGGGGCGGAATAGCCTCCGTCACAGCTTTGAAAGTCGCAGTATTTAGTACGGCTACAGGAGATCCTTTCGTCTTCTGTTTAGGTAAAGCAGGTTCTGAAGGAAATGTCGCGACTACGCGCAGCAGCGAAAGCCGGCCGGCAGGGGCAAGTCCATTGGGAAGGGCCTTCAACGCATCCAAGATTTCGACAGATAACTGACGTACACGTTCGCCATCCATCTAATCGTCTCCCGTTGGATATTCATGAACGAGAATATCAGCAAGATGACGTACTTGACTCCGAGAAAACAAGTTTTCCACGGTAATGTGCTCATATTCTTGCCAGAGCTCATCTGTACTGAGTGTTTTAACATTCCCATTCCAAAGAGGGCCCTAATCATACAGGGTTCAGAATCAGAGGAATAGAAAGGGGGAGTACAGAACATACCCCAGCCTCAGAATGAGCTTCAGGATACAGATATTCTGGGCTGAGCGAGGCTGAAGAACCTCGCCCTGCGGTACGAAGTACGACCCATATATACCCCTCGCAACGCTTCAGAACAAAAATAAGGTCAGCTTCGCAATCCGGAGGGCAAACACAAAAGACTCCTGGACGCCTGTGTAGCAACCAAGCGAGTACATCATCAGCAGAAGATGCCGCGTACCCGAGCGGAGGGGCGTCTGGGAGAAGGCAAGACGATGTGACTATCATTTCTTGAATGACACCGTCCTCGCCTTTCTGCAGTTTGACCAGCTGCGTGGGGAACTTTTCACTTGTAGCCAGCCACGCAGTAGCAGTCGGTATGGTGAAATTTTCAGAAAAGAGATGATTTTTTGTAGTTGTGAAGACATGAGCGAAGTACAAGACAATATAGCTTGCAGGTGCATAAGCGTCGCCATTGGCCCAGTGGCCTTGAGTATAGGAACAAAAGGCGGCGAACGAAGTCAGAGACCGTGGCTTTTCTTTGTAGGGAGACCTGTCAGAAAGCCAAATGGCAGCAGCGATGAGAGGTCCCGGCTGGTCTAATGATATCTGACTCATATCCTTATCTTTGAACTGACCGACGCCAGAAGTGACGAGATCGACTCTGCCAATCCCAAAGCATGGTGGATGATGACCAGTTATGATATAGTGCATGATGACTTCATGTGTTGTTGATTTGACTGGCGGGCGACCTAAGAGAAACAGTGAGGATTCTGCTTGATAGACAGCTCAGTGTAGTATCTTACTTCTCACGAGGCTTCCAATGTTAGAAAAAAATGCCTTTACATCGCATTGCCCTTCATCAGTGACATGATCCTTAGTTTCAGCATCAAACATAGCAAAACCCGTGAGCTTTTTGATGTACTCATTGAGGACACCGTGAGGGTGAACAGCTCCGTCCATCAACAACATGGCTACGAAACTAGCGGTCAGCCTGTGCCTGCAATAAAGGCCATTAGCAATTATCATACTGAACATTAGAAACTTGCCTTGGCCTACACCAATCCCAAATACGCCTAAAGAGAGCTTCCATTCTTGGGGTCTGCACGAGACAAGGCGGAAGAAATGAGAGAACATATTTTTTTTGAGTCTCTGCATCATCGAAAGAACCTGTGTCTGAAGTCCATCTCCACGAGGACCATTCTTGTGAGGAAACAGGAAAGTAACTCTGAGGGATTTGGGTCCCTGCAACCACAAATGTGATGGGAACACCTTCAAGAGAAGCAAGACAATCTCTCCAAGTGCGTATGATTTCTTTGAGAGCAGGATACGACCCTGAATCGCCGTCTGCAGAGGACCACTTCTCTCGGATTGCCACGTTTGCCTCATCGATGACAACAAAAAATCCATCCCCCCTTACTGAATCAGGCAAGAGAATTTGTATGTCCTTGATGACCTTTGTCAACTGCTCATTCATATATTCCAAGGATCCCCAATCAATCGCAACCAAAATTTCTTGGAAAGGGTCTGACCAGTCTAGAATCTGGCATGCTAGCTGAGCCAGAAGCCATCGACGTTTTTGTATTGTCTCAACTCCATGAACACCCTTAGAAGCCTTCAAAAAGTTTCTCAGAATAAGAAGATGAGCTAAGAGTGTGGCGGAAAATCGGCGAGCCGCGATTTCTCTGTTTTTGGCCAAAATGGGTCCAAAGGCCAGAGACGATCTATATGGAAGCACTCGAACGAAATCTTCTTCAAAATAGATACGTCGATCTAGAGTGGTATCGAGGGCACGGGCTTCCCCTTCATCTGCATGACAGGTGAAATAAAGTCCCCAGTGCTTGCAAAGACCTTCGTACAGCAAACGGGTTTTACCAGTCGCCGACGCGTTGACTAGAAACCTGTATCAAGTCATTAGGCCCAAGAAATGTGGGAGAATGGAGCAAGACGTACGTGTTGTGGCCTTTGCGGAACAGCCTCTGTACTCGTTTCCTAAGTACGGGGTCACTTTCAAAGCTTCCTAGCGCATGAAGAAGCATCGAAGGTGGTTCACGCTTCGTTGAGAAAGAACCCAGGTCTAGTCCTTTGATACCGGATGAGTAGTCTATATCACTTCTATCCAAAGTCCAAAGGACTTTTTCGGCGTTGCCGTTAATTAGATCGTTTAACTTAGGAGAAATTGTTTCAAGAATAACAGGGACATCATCAGGGCGAAAAAAGTGTTGCCGGGTACCCTTGACACGATTAAAATATTCTGAAAAGGAATAAGATGATCAATAGTCGAAGGAGACCACAGGACGTACTCGTGCAAGTCTTCCAGATGTCTTCAAAGTCTCTCATGTTCCTTGATGCTCGTGCATCCTCAGTGCAGCGGAAAAGGTCCGAGTTCCTGAATAAAATGATTCAGGAGAGCCAAAGTCATTTTCCACGCTCTGCTATATGGAATCTGGACACAGTCGAGAAAGGAGTCGCGCAGCATCATCATGGTCACAGAGGGGTGATGAGTTGTTTAATATGTCGTCCATATCTGCATCGTACAAGTAAAAGAGAAAGGAATAAGTCTGAAGACGACAGTTTTAGCTGACGGCCCATAACTTCCTAAAAATTAAAATATCTCTCATAAATCATGTGAATCAGGATCAATATTCTTTTGCAAAACAATGTAAAACACAGTCCCCGACTCTCTTACGTAAGTAACGAGAGAGGGTTCTTTATCGAATGCGATGATGATGATTTCTATTTAACGCCGGCAAGCTACAATGCTGAGCTAAGAGGCGGGCCGATAGGCCAGATGTACAGTACCATGTACAGGGAGCAGCGTGTTAGAGGCCAGCAGATTACACCGTAAGCATGCTAGGCTCGACATCAAGAAGGGTCAACATAATAACTTATATTCA
>JAGGAT010000397.1:0-32449 GCA_017657195.1 Termitomyces sp. T70a
AACCCAGTACCCATAGTACCCATAGGCTTGTCAAAGCCTATGCCGCCTCCTAAGGGTGGCGCTGTGGCGCCATCCAGTCAGTTGTCAAATGGCAACAAGCCTGTTGCCCACCACAAGGTACAGTTCCCTCAGAATGTACCCAATCGAGCCCACCCTGGCTATATTGAGGTTGACCAACCTCATATTCTATACGTTTTCCCACAAGTATCCTGAGCGGCTGCCTTCTATTATGCACCATGAGGAGAGTGATGAACAATTCTTTGTCACGCAGCTGCGGGGCAATGAGGACAATGACTCTGGGTCCAACGAGATGGATCCATTGCCAGAATATCAGGAGATTGAACCTGATGACAACGAGATAGCGTATTGTCTAGAACAGTCACACAATGCTAAGGTTGACTGACACTTAGCTGAGGATGCCAAGAAGTCCAAACAGGACTTTGAACAGCTCAACAATACAGTGCCTGGCCATCTTCCAGACAGCTGGGAGACTACTTTTGTCAACGGGCATTGGGAATGCCAGAATGACTTTAGGGGCATTTTGCACCCTAACTTCTATTGGTCACCAACGACCAATGTAGTATACATGGGTGAAGAGGCAAAGATTGCCCACACTCACGAGCTGGCTGGGATGGTGTACTCCACCCAGTCTTACTACAGACTCTATTGATGGGTCCCACAAGGGATGCCCATGAATCCCAAGCAGGTATGTCTGCTCGTATGAGTTACCAAAGAGAATGGTACCTCGATGACACTTTGGGAGCACATTCATGCAGCGCTCCTTCTCCAGGAGTTCCATAGGATCTCCTATTTCATGCACAGTATGCAGCAGGACCGGTCTATGTGCCGAGTCCTTGAAATAGACACGGCTGATGTTGTGCACTGCCTACCGAGCAATGACAGGCACTGGCTACTGGTGCCTCTGCCTTCATGCACATCAGCCATGTTGGGTCGACCAGACAATTTGACTTGTGGTGCGGGACTACCTCCAGTCCCTATTGAGCACCACTTTGAGATAGACCGGTGGGCGCAGTACTTACTGCACCATGGTCATCCTAGATCCCAGAACTTTGTGTCTGGGATTGCTATGGATATTGCTGGATGAGTCAGCCAAGGCGCTGTCTTTGGCTATGTCCTAGCATGTGCACTGGCACCCACTGGTGCCCATGCTTGTGCTGCATACATGAGAGCCTTTGCTCTCATTGCTGCTCGCCCACGCCTCTATGCAGAGGCTGTGGAAGCATACAATTGGGAAAGCACAATGCCCTTTGAGGCCATCAATAACTATAGCTTCCCATTGCACAGGCTCCACATCAAGCTTGGGCAAGTTGCTAACCTTGGCAATATGGAGGTGCTTTGCCACCTCCTTGCCAACAGGATTCCATGTATGTGGATGGACCACGCATATACATATGGCATACGCTACCTGGACTATCACTGGTCCAGAAGTGGTCTTCATACCGACCTCTTTGCGAGCGTTGACAATGATAGGCATCGACGCCTGGAGCTCTATGGAACTCCAGGAACCTTGCCTGGATACAATGGGTGGTACGAGCCCACCCCTGACAATCAAGAACGCTTCCACGTTCTCATTCAACTCTTGGAGGCCAAGGACCTCCAGCCACTTTCAGATCGAGAGTGGCTTTGGTATGGCGAAGACGCCAGGTTTATATACCTGGCCAATCGCCTAGCGGCAGCTGTTCATGCTGCTCAGGCACCACCATTTCTGGTGATGACCACGACTCCACTAAGGGGACCTGACAAGTCCTTCATGCAACCAGATCCACCAGAGGAGACTACACCTAAAGTCTCCTCCCCTACGCCCATACCAGACCCTGGTACTGTGCAGATGGAGACACTTCTTGTGCCTCCAACTGCTACAGAAATGTCTGACAACATTGATGCCATCATTGTCACTTCAGACCCACCCCCTGAGATGGGGTCTAGCAAGACTGCGACCAACATTGCAGTCTCTGGGCTCCCAGACAAGGCAACAGATCACCCTGTCGCCTCGAATCCCTTTGCTTTGGTCAACACTGAAGCCATGGGATGGGATGAAATGACAGCCATAGCAGAATCTGCACAAGACTTTATGGACGTAGAGGCCACTTAATGTGGTCTCTACAGTATTCCTGGATAGATGGGAAGGGACCTTCATAGGTCCCTTCAAGTTGCTACATCGTGCTCTAATCGAGATGCAATAAATGTGAAGTCTGAGCAGTTGCGCATATGCACAACTTGCCAGTCTCACTCCACTGCCCTTGAGTGGTGCAATAAGACTGAAGCTGCCTGCACAGTCTCCTCTGATTTGTGGGAGGTTATCCTCCTATGAGAATAACATCTCTACCTAGGATCATCACAGCTGCGTTCACCGCAACGCAGCTTTGTTGTATCCGCTATAAGGGAACCGTTGAATTCCCTAATAGCAAACTTCCATAACCTGCTAGAGGAAAACCTCAGCGGCTAAAGAAGAACTTGCAAAACAGGCGGGATGCTATCTCCCACCCTATACCCTGTGTCTTAATTTTATTTTATTTTTTGTGATGAGACCCACAACAGTCTCATTCATTTTTTGTTGATTAATTATTCAATGAGACCTGTGATGGTCTCATGAGGGGGGTATGTAACGGATCATGCTCGTTACAGCACTGGTATAAAGTATTATTACTTTATTGTTATTATTACTTATTTATTATGTAATGGCTATATAATTCGGAAGGCTATTTACATAACCTCAAGTAGTCTTTTCCACACAACCGTAGCCAGAATCAATAGATAGGTTCTAACTTATGGTCTTGTGCATGAAAGGCTCAGTAACTGCATTATAATATAATTGCTGATGCCTTGACAGAAGCTTTATCTAAAGAAGCATTTGAAAAATACTATGCCAAATTCAGAGTCGTCCTTTCTTCATTAATATCAAGTGGGAGTGTCAGCAGAAATAATATTTGACTCTGGAAGAAACAGTGCAAGTGTCTCATGCAATTTTAAATATTCAAAATGGGGTCAATTTATTTTATGGTACACTAGTCTCACTTATGTCTCACTCATAACTATAAAAGCCTGTCCCAACCTGGAGTTCGAGTCATCTTTCAACTTCAAACTTCAGGTATGCATATTAAAATTATGTTGTATTATGTAGACTACTGATAAATCACCTGCTTGTATAGCCATTGCAAGCATGGCATAACCAAGATCTACTATATCATTAATTATATTATTCCTACATATTCTTTAAATTGTCGAGTTTTGATTAAACTATATAAATCAAATACATATACATTTATGTTTCCTGTTATACATATCTCCATGACATCTAAAACTCATTCAAGTGCAAACTGCTCCCATATAGAGTAATTTCCATGATGGCAAAAATCAAAGACATTATTCACATGCTCCATCCTGCTTACATGAGCAACTATCCAGACAAACATATCACATAATGGCAAAAATTAAAGACATTATTCACATGCCCTATCCTGCTTACACAAATGACCATCCAGATGAATGTATCATATGATGGCAAAAATCAAAGACATTATTTACATGCCCCATCCCCTGCTTATATGAGCAACCATTCAAACAAATGTAACACATGATGGCAAAAATCAAAGACATTATTTACACACCCCATTATGCTTAATAAACAAACACATAACAATAAAAATCAAAGATATTATTCACATGCTCCACCCTGTTAGATGAATGAATCACATGATGGCAAAAATCAAAAACATTATTCACATGCTTGCCCACTGAGAACAAATTAATCACATGACAGCAAAAATCAAAGACATTTTTCCCACACATAGTCCGCTACCCAGAAAAACCTCAATCTATTCTAGATCTCAGAATCTTTCGACCTCGAACTTCAGTTTAAAATCGTTGTATTACCCACACAGTTAATATACTCAATTATGGCCACGCTGGGTCACTAGGACGCGAAGATCCTGGGACCGATGTGGAAGGTCGCGATTTGTACAGGAGTATGGAATCTGTATTTATGATATGAGAATCTTGAAAGGCACTGGCATAAGGGTCAAACGGATGTAGTTCTCCAGGGGGTTTCGGCTGTCGTAGAGCCCAGAGTCGCTCTGATTACCAACCGTCATTTTCACAGGTCAATATGATTATTAGAAGAAAAGAGAAATTACTCACGCAACAATGATAGACTCCCTTGACTTCTGTAAGCGGGTGGCGCATCCGATTGTTTTCCCCGAAGAAGGCGGCGTAGAAGGAAGGCTATAATGACAAGTAGAGCCAATGATGCACAGCCTCCGACGACAATTCCAACTATCGCGCTTGTAGGCAAACCAGACGATGAAGGGGGAATAGGGATCGAGGCCGATAGAGAATGTGTGACGCGGAAATAGTCCAACCACAAGGGATTCCTACCTGAAACCTTGTATGACACAACTAAGAAGTGGTGTCCTTCCTCGAGTCCACGAGACGAAAAGAATAGCTGATTGTAGAGAACAACAGTGCCCATTGTGCCAGTAAACTCGACGGTTTCGTTGGCATTTCCGTCAATTGTGTCTGACGAAATAGCGGCGAAGCTTGCATTTCCGTCGTTCTCAAGTCCGATAGTTCCAAATACTTCAATGAGTGAGCCTGCCGTGGAAGTAAAATCAGTTTGATAGTCTTGATTAAACAGAAGGAACACCATGCCATTGAAATGGTAGATCGCCTGCGCGCCTTCGGCAGTGGTCCCGTGAGTTGTGTTGTCGAACTCAGCTGCCACTCCACCTCTTCCCCAGCTCCCATCGTATTCGATATCGGTGCTGGTGTCGTCGATAATCACTGAAGTCGACATTGCACACAATGAGAAAGCTTATTCGTATGATGACAAGAAAAACCGGGCAGAACGACTCTAGAGCCTTTTATAAGTTAATAAGTGTTACCATATGCACTGGCCTATCAAGTTGTAGTATGAATCAACGAGATCTTTCATCAGGGATTCCATGCCAATTGATAATTGCCAGAGTCAATCTCAATGATGGGGAACGAATTTCAAGATACCAATGGAAGAGTGCAATGAAACTCAGGTTGGAGTGTTGTCGCTGGTCAAATAATCGAAAGGTAGCCCCTCGAGTGTAAGGTAAGCAGCGCCTTACGAGTCTCTGGTCACCCAGGTCACCTAATGCTGAGACGGCCAAATAGCCAGTAGACCGTCGTTGTCGGCGTCCCATAAAAGAAAAAGAGGTGCTCGTGCGATAGAGATTCTCCATCTTTCAGTATGCACGCAGTTACCCTCACGGGAAGACAACCAAAGGATTTCAACATCCATCCCGACTTTTGTTCATCAAAGCGAACAATCAGCAGATCATATGAATCAGTCCTAACAATATAGTGTAGATTAGATTGTCAATCAGATGAACGAGGGGGTCCAAACCATCTCGACTAGCAACGAACTAATTTAACGGGGCAGGAAAAAAAAGGAAGCATATAGAAGGATATAGAATGGGGGGTAGAAAAAAAAAAGAAAGAAACAGGGGGAGTCGATGATACCGAACTCTCTGATAGATCGATCGCCAGCAAAGTCTATCACATCAGGTCGTCAAAATCTCCTTGGACAGCAATATCCTATTAGCCAACGCCGAAAGGTTAGCATCCGCAACGACCACCTCCGGCACATACTCCACGTCAAACAGCTGCTTAACCGCACCGCATATTCTCTTGGCCTGTTTTTCAGACCAGAAACTGAAATCGTCCGGATCCTTATCTGGATCGTCGTCAACTGTGCCCCCTGTAGTAGTCGGATCCCCAACGCCGCCGCCGCCACTGCTGCCGCCATTTGGAATGCCAGTGTCAGTAGTTTCAACAAGGTTCCGAGGCACTTTGTGAAGTGGATTAGGCGTTTGAAGGCGCTTGCAGGACAGAGGAATGAGGGACGGATCGGAGTCGAGGCAGAGCGGCACGACGTGCATGAGGGTTTCTCGAACCGAGTCAAAGTTCAGCTCCGCAGGTTTGTCCACTACGAGTGAGTATCCGATAGTCAGCCCACAATGAAACCACAAACAGCAAGTTACTGCATACCGAAGATCTCAAATGGCCCATCGTTGCTCATAACGTTGTACTTGCCGTCATGGTGATAACGCACCTATATCTGGCTTAAGCATCCAAGGGAAGAGATCGACGCAAAGGATCCTTACTTCATATTCACCAACTAACCAGGGTAACGTATCACCCTTGAAAGTCACCGCGCCACTCGTGATTTTCGGAGTCTTCGAGGAATCGAGACCCAAGAACAAATCTCCTTCCCACTCTTCATCATGCACAGGAACCCACATTCCCAACGAAGAAGTCTTCGTAACAAGTGTCGAGCGATTAGCGCCAACCTACCATGTGGTTCAGTCAATCGTGAAATCACCTCTAATCAAAGGCGATGGAAGGAACAAACCCGATAAAGTCCAATCCAATCCTTCCTTGAGTGACTATGCGGTGCTTCCCACTTGACAGTGATGGGTTCTCCCAGATGGAACCCTTTTGATCCCGAAGAGCTAGGAACAATGCTTAATTTGTACTCGTTCCTGTCAATACCGGATATATCGGTCGCGACACGCCTGGATGTCAAAATAGGTCAACAAAACACCTAAAAAGCAATGGACTCAAGCATACGTAATGACGAGCCTTTCTCGTGATTGCTGCAGCAAGAACTTGGTCTCTTCCATCACTTCTGAGATCTTTGGTCGAGCTGGAAAACAGAAGATCGATAAACGATAAAAAAAAAGCTAACGTAGCGGAAAACAACAAAAACATACATTTGGCCAAGAACTCCTCAACAGCATCGGCTGTCTCCTCATAAACCTTATCAAAAGTACCCTTGACTTCTCTCACGACTCTTTTGAGCTCAGGTGCATGGCGTCCAGCGCGGGACTCGAGGATCTTGGCATTCTTACTTGCGACGCTCTTCATCACCTTGACAAAGCCTGCTTCCTTCCTCAAAGAGTCGCCGTACAGCTTTCTCATGTGGGGGCTGGTGAAGCAGAAATTTAGCAACGAGGTGATGAAAGGAAGAATGGGTATATGCATACTTTTCGACACGGGTAAGGAACCACCAGTTGGCCAGATAACGGACTACGGCAAGGGAAAGCACGAGCTTGCTCCCACTGATCAGAGCCATGCCAAACCACGCAGCACCGCCCATGGCCTCGGGGTTGTTGAGGTACCTGAGATGTATACTTTAATTCCAAGTAGAGATGGAATAGCAAAGACGCCAATGACGTACCGATAGATTCCATGGTACTCTAGATGGGATGGTAACTCTTCTATGAAGAAATCGCCAAAGAACCAACCTAGAAGATACTTGAGCAACAGTATTTCAGGGAACGACAAGTGAGTACGTACCAAAGACGCCAAGAACTTCGTAAGATTCCCTAGTGGCCCAAACATGAAGACCGATAAGAAGCTACCCACAAGCGAGCTTGAGCAGGATACCAAGCACGCCAAAAGAAATGTAACTCACAAGACCCAGTGTATGCCTCAGCAACTCATTTCCAACGGTCCAATCATGCGGGATCGAATAGGTCTTCCATGCAACTCCGATGCACGACGCTACAGAAAACAAAAGACCGCATCAGTCGAATCCACTACACAACTCGCAACACATGGAATGGCGTACCATACGTCATACACATGCTCAAATTATAGATCACCTTCCAATTCGTGAACGCCTCAGCGACCGCGCCACCGCCCTCATTTCCCGCATAATGATAATGCTTCACGAAATGCCTCACCACAAACTTGTTCTCGCTCTGTGCCTTGAGGACTAGCCCAAGCCCGACATAGTGGATGATGCACCACACCAAGGCATGCAGGAAGTGTAGACGGAGCGCGACGCTGTCCGACAATCTCGGGAAAAACGAGATGGTGAAGCAGTAAGCAAGGATTAGAACGAGCATGAGGTCGTTGGATCTGCGTCGCGCGTTGAGCGAGTTACCATATGCATTCGAGGGGAGAGACGAACCGCAACAAGTCGATGTTCCCAAGCACAAGAGTATCATGCCTAAAATACTTGTTCAACAAATCATGTTGCGAGGCAGCTTTCCTTCTATATCGCAGCGGTTGCTCACTACCAGCAGACGATACCGAGCTAACCGAAGGCTTAGGCTGATGTTTCGAAGTCCTCTTGTTGTCTCGGCCTCGACTTTCATTCATACGAGAAATCATAGTCTCATCGATCTCAACTTCCGTTTCGATTTCTGTCGTATCCGTCGCAGTCTCTCCCTCCGTCACGGCAGGCGTAGCCAAGATGTCCGCAGGGTCGGCTTCGACGACCGGGCGAGTGCTAGGACCAGCGACGGCATTCGTTGATGACGTCATTGTCGACTTGACTTGGGAACGGCACGGGTGGACTAACGGAGTACGCTTGGCGATGGCTTTGGGCTGTCCGTACATGCGCTCGATATCTAGACGGTTAACATAGGAGGCTGTTCAGCCGTATCCCAGGAAGGGCTAAAGTAGACATACGGGGATTCTCAAAGAAGAGAAGGAAGGCAAATTGTGCTGCGTGGGCAGCAAGACTGACGAAAAGGACAGCATAGCTACCTGCGATGAGAGATAGACCATAGTAGCCCGCATACCCTTCGATGAAAAAAGTTATACCTCTGCTAATCAATTGAAATATGCAACATACCGACAGAGTACATGGGGTGAGGGGCGAGTTCAAAGACGCCATCGAATACAAGAGCTCCACGTTGAAAGAAGACGTCGCCCCAGTACCAGCCATAATCTTTGACGACGTTGTGGGCCTCTGTTTTGACCCAGATGTTGAACGCGATCAGGAGAATGCCACCGATCCATCTATTAAAGAATGTGTATCAAGAAAGACAAGACCGTATGCATTTAACTAACCTGCAAATGTGGACAAAGAAAGAAAGACCGCCGGGTACCCGGAAGCATGAGAACGCAAACATGCAGTAGGCCAAGAAATCACTATTGATTACTTAGAGAGGACAGGCACGGACAGTGAATCAAACTTACTTGACAAGAATAACATCGACGGCTTGTCGGAACAGTAGCCAAGTATTGTATTCGAGGGGTAGTTCCTATTATAGCAACTGTCAGGCGTGTGGGCTGTGTATAAGAAACGAAACACACATCAAAATCGTAGTCCTTCCCCATCTTGCCTTGGAGCTGGTCCCGGATCCAGTTTCTCACCTTTGGATGACGACTGGCATCGAGCCACCCGAGCCGTTGTATCTCCTTGACAATGAGCTTCTTCTTGCTCTGTTTGGTCAAGACCCAGCCGAGGCCAGCGTCATACGCAGCACGCCAGAAGGCAAAGTAAAAGAAGAAGAAGACCTGTGATGCGCGGCGCGGAAGAAGAAAGAAGATGGCGAGCTGGGTGGCCAGAAGCCCGAGGTTGAGGAGGTCAAGATGGCTTTTAGGCTGGCCAGGGTGGAAGAGGGTGGTGAGGACGTCGTGTGTGGTTGGAACACGGAAGACTGCAGCCCAACCGAACGCTCAGCATTCCGAACAACCGACGATGCCACAATCAAGCTTTACCTTCACCGCCGGGGGTCTTTCCCCAAACAATCTCCTCGCGTGGTGGAGTGTCCGCGCTCTCTGTGTCGTCCAGAGGCCCCGAAAGAGGCTCTTTGCTCGCAACGACACGCTGCCGCAGGGTGCTCTGCGCGCTCGACATGAGGGACAGTCCCAAGAACGCTCAAGACTCTGCTTCCACGTAGAGCCACGCTCGAAAAAGGCTCTCTTGATCAACATGTGCAAATACGCCCTACGACTTGACCCGCGTTCCAGCCGCGTACCAGCCGCCAAAGTTCAGCTCGTCCTCCCGCCCTGTCTTCGCGAAGGAGGAGACGCCGTAAAGCATCACTAGATTGACAGGAAACACGCGTTTTATACATTCAAGTCCACTATTATTAACATCCGTGAAACGCGTGGAATTCGAGCGTTTAAAATTATTCAAGGCCCGCCCTAAACAACGCAGCACTCATATAAAGGTCACAATTTTTTTCATGGATACACTCGACATGAAAAAATCCAAAACCTTTCAGTTGTTTCCTTTCAATTTTCACAAAACCCTGCTTATTCACTCGACACTCGAAAACCCACTCACCGAGTAAAGAGTTGCTAATGCGAGGGAAGACCAACTACAGGGCATTTATTTCGGCCGTTTCTCCCTTGGTAGGACTCGACCTTACGAGGTGCCTTACATGCTGTGATTCGAATAGATTAGGTAGCTAATACAACTGTTTTCTTATTACCAAATGTCATATGTCGCCCGAGTTCAGCACGTTTTGCGCGTTTAAAGACAACCATAATCGATTACAACACGGATAGCATAACAACATATAGATCCTATCCGACTTGTGTAGGTATGGTATACCGTAAACCTAACACAGGTACGACAGGACAATTATCAAAGTACGCCTGTGTGACATACCAGACAATTACATGATAATAATTACACGACAAAAACTGAACCGGAAGAAAAAAATTATGCATGGCGAGAGACCGCAAGTAGAGGTCGGGGATGGCGCGAGTCGACGTGGGATGATGATGATGCAGGAGGCGAAGCGGTGCAGGAGGATAAATACCCAAATGACCAATGTACCCAGATAGGTTGACCCCAGATGCAGTAAAAATCGATTAGAATGCCGCACGCAAATCACGTAACTCAAACGTGGTGGACCCTTCAGTCATCGAGGATATCGACATACCCAGCCTCGTCCTTATCGTCGCCCGGGATACTGTCCAACTAAATGACATGACACATGAGACAAGATCAAAACATGATATGATAGTAACGGAGGTCAAAAACAAACCTTGTCAAGGTCCTCCAAGCACTCCCCAATGATCCTCACAGCCTTTCGCAAATCTTCTTCCTCAATCACAAGCGGCGGAGCAAAACGCACGCTAATCGCGTCCGTCATAAACGAGCCAAAAAAAAGTCAACGTAAAACACCGACTCACATATTAACATGCGTCGGCTTCGCCAGGACGCCACGACTCTTCATCAAAAGGCAGAACTGCCACGCCGTTCTCCCCCTCTTGCTCTTCGTCTCATCAATGACGACAGCATTGAGGAGCCCACGTCCACGGACGGCCGCGACGAGCGGTGACTCGAGCGCCAAAATGGACGACCGGAAGATCTCACCGAGGCGCATCGCGCGTTCAGCAAGCTTCTCGTCTTCAAGCACTTGCAGGGCGGTGATCGCCACCGCACACCCAAGAGGGTTCCTGCACTCGTCATCAATCAAACGATAATAACACGGGTTAGACTACGTACCCTCCATAGGTGCTTCCATGCTCTCCGGGCTGGATGCAAAGCATGACATCTTTATCGGCCAAAACAGCGGAAACAGGGTAAACTGTATAATCAGCGGAAGCATTTTAGCGAGTGATCGAGGATACGTCATGGCATGCACAGACCTCCTCCAGAAAGCGCCTTGCCGAGTAGAACCATATCTGGTCGAATATTATCATATTGCGAAGCAAGCATCTTGCCAGTCCGACAGAGACCCTGTCAATGTGGATCAGCAACTCAATGTCAATAAAAATGCGTGATGAAGGGTTTACCGTTTGAATTTCATCGCATATCAAGAGTACGTTGTGTTTCTTGCAGAGAGCATGAACTTTGGCGAGGTATCCTTGGGTGGGGACGACGATGCTGGAAAGTCGTTAATTTCGCTGGTCGATTAAAGGAAAAGAAAAACTCACCCAGCTTCTCCTTGGATGGGCTCAACGAGGAACGCCGCAACGTTTTTTCCATACAACTCCAGCGCACGCTCCAAATCTTCCGCGTGGCCGAAGCGAATCGTCCTCATCTTGCCTTGGTCAAAAAAGGTAGGCCCGACCCCCTGCAGGTAAGGTCCAAAACCTCCTCTGCTCTCTGGGTCGGTACTCATGCTAAATACCACGCACGATCAGCCGGACATACAAATTCAACAGCGTTATAGACTCGCCTGATGACACCGAGGGTCCTGCCGTGGAAGTTCCCCTCGACGCTAAGAATGAGCGCCTGGCCTTCGGGGACGCCCTTGCGCTTGTACGCCCACTTGCGCGCAAGCTTCAAGGCGGTTTCGACGGCTTCGGCACCAGTATTCATGGGCAGAACCATGTCATACCCGAACATCGCCGTGATGCGCTTCGCGAAGCGTCCGAAGACATTGTTATAGAAAGCCCTCGATGAGAGAGTCAATTTCTGTGCCTGATTAACAAGCGTAGTGACGATGCGGGGGTGGCAGTGCCCCTATTTGAAATTAATGATGTAGTGAGACACTTGTGCTCATCACAACTAAGTATATGTATACCCACTTGGTTAACCGCACTATTATAATATCGTCAGATACGGGGTGTGTGTTGAATGGAGAAAGAAGCGTACGAATAAGCAGAGAGCATGTCGATGTACTCATTGCCCTCTGGGTCCCATACCCTAGCGGGTTACAAATGATGAGCATAATTACAAAGCCTCCATTATTGGCTGGCCAATAGGGGAACACCCTGTGCTGAGCCAACAGCAAATGCCACTCACTTTGCGCCTTTCGCGGAATCGAACACCACGGGGAGCGGGTGATAACTAATGGCCAAAAAACCGCAAGTCAGCCTCTGGTGGGGATATAAAGGTGAAGAGGAAAGAAGAACAAAGTTTGATTCCAAGCATCCCTCTCTCTTGTTCTCTACTACTACTAGTAGGCGAAAAAACTGCATCCCCCACTGCTCGACACGCTGCTACTGGCTGCTGCCCGTGGCCGTTCGGCGTTCCTGGCGGATGATGGCACCTCGGTGACGACGAAGGTTGGACAATGGGGGAGGGGTCATTCGTCACTCGTCACTGTCGCAAAGGGTAATTGGACGTGGTGCGTCGACAAAAACCCGAGCGGAGGACATGAATGGAAACATACTCACTTATGGGCGCCGTACTCGTGCTCGAGGTGGATGACATCTGCTGAGGAGAGGTGAACCTCAGGGGCTGGTTTCGCAGCAGGGACAGGCTTGACAACATGGTACCTGCCCGTACCGTTGGACAAGGATGGTGCAATTGCTGAGGGAGACATTATTGTAGTGGATGTTGTAAGTGAAAGAGCTGCGGTTATGTAGGGTCGTGATATGTAGTCAATGCCAAGAGGGCGGGATTACATATCGATCAAACCGACTCTGTAAAAAAACTAATGGAGGCATGCTCCACACATCCGTCAACGTCGGCACAGTAGATATGAATTGCTCTCATGTTTCCGTACATTCTAGATCACCAGACCAAGAGGTTCCTTCGGATCATCATTCACAGCGTTCCAGACCCCTTCTCTTCGGGGCACGAGATGTTTGATTGATACCAAATTTATGCAAGAAAAACTCGGTGTAGCATGGATGATGATATACAAATACACATGAAGCAACCTCCAGAGTCAGAGCAAGTATCCACAACAAAAATTTACGTGCCGTCACCCCATCATCTCATCGTAATTCCTCGGGCCACTGAGCTCGCTTTCGCCAGATACCTTGAGCATCAAACCGTGGATTCACAGGATACGTCAGGCCATCGTTCAGACTTCTCCCTATCGGCACTGTGTGGGTAAAGCGGTCAGCCTCAATGCATAGATAGCAAAGATAAGAGGACAGAAGCCGTATGTATCTATGGACGGATGCGAATGCCTTTCGGAATCCAGTCGGATTTGGAATGGCCATGACACGTATGGTAAGGAGACGTGTCCACAAATACACACGGCATCCAAATTTGCCCTGAGGTGCCGCGAGGAGCCGCTTGGCGCCAGTGTAAATGCTGACAGAAGTAAAAGCTTCCGTCCCGCCAAAGCATGGGAGGAGAAACTAGCAAGAAAAGTGTAATGCCAGTTAAGCGCGCCGAATAGGAGACTGTTGTCTCGAAGGTTCAACGAGTCCGCCGGTCTGGGCCCGAAATTATACACATCGCCAAGTCAAGCGCTCTTGACCAGACTGCCCCAATATAAACTTGTGACGTATCGAGTGAGGAGATCGGGCACAGATAGGGGTCAATCCGAGAACAAGAAGAGCAAGATTTTTCAACAGAATCTGGAAACTCACAAAACCATCCGAAAACACCATGCCCCATCACATCAACCCACTCTTTCTTTCCACTCCCCAACCACCAGATGTTACCCTCTTGGTTGATCCTACCCCACTCCTCGTCGTAACTCCGCACCTTCCGTCGTTTCGCTCTGATAAGAGAGGTTGAGTGACGTGTACCACACAAGCTCAGGGAGTCCGCACATAATCGCCCAATAACCGATCACGTCATTCATCGCCTGTTTCTCTCGATGCCTCATGCGGTGCGCCCGTATACTCTCCACCGTGGTTTGTCCATGCCATATGAGCCTAAAGTGGCTAAATTGCATGACTGTCGTGAACATCGCAAAAATTCCGGCCCTGGATACACAGAGGTCAGGAATGCAGAAAGTACAAATTGATGTATCTACACCGACGTACAGGGCGATAACCACAATCTTTTGTGGATCGATGTAATGGTCAGCTGAAGTGGCACGCAGGACGACGAATACAAGCAGGGTGATGCAAGTGTAAAGCGTGTAAACTGAAGCAGCTTGTATAAAGTTAACAAAGAACTGGACATGTAGCGTATGTCAATGTAGGATAACGAGGAATGACGTGCATGTGTACCTTCTGGTTGCGTGCTCCGACACACTGTCCAATCCCTAACCATTATTCAATGAAAGAGCTCACTTCTCCAGTGTTAAGCAACGTACAAGGACAGTGATGATCATACTTCAGGATACACTAAGAAATCGAGAAATGTCAGCTGCAGTCTGGAAAGGTAGCCTTAACGCACAGTGCCACAATTCCTACAATGATGTGTTCTGTGAGGCTTCACTATGCGGTCGATCTCACAGTATCGGTGCTCAGGCAGAAGAATCGGTGTTGTCGGGGGTCGCCTGTGTAAGTAATCACCTGCCTCCTTGTGTCTCGTATACACAAGTTCAGGTTTCCGGGGTAAACTATTCTTGGAGTCCTCTTCAGTTTTCTCTTCACTTGCAGTGCTGGTATCCACCATCGGCTTTGGTTGGCGCGCAGGGATGTTTTCGTAGGATGGACCAGCGATGCCTTCTTGGTCTAGATCGCGTGAGAGTCCGTTGGAGTGAGGTGTTCGGTATCTGGAATTCTCAACGATATGATCGTAAGGGGCGAATAGATTTGAAGGTTCGGGAAACATAGGTCGGTCACTCTTGGAGACGTACTAGAAGAACGTAAAGTAACGGGCGACACAGAACGATGGGAATGCCTACATCTTTCGCGTACCCTGGCGGTGTGAGGACGACCTGAGAGACACATATCACAAGGGTGATTTAGATGCATAGGGTGGCAAAACGGTTTACCTTGACATAACCCCAGATCATCCACAACCAGAGAATGGAAACCACAACAAGCAAAGCGACTAAACGTTATATCAGTTATTCTGCAAGGGACAGACTCGGACCACTTCTGGACAGGTAAATTCCAGAATTTATCTCGGCGTTGAGAGACACTTCGCAAATATAGCGCTAGGGGGAACATGTTACTTACTGCCTGCACCTCTCGAACCCCCTGCGTGCTCCATTCTCTTGATCATATCCACACAAAGCCTCCCTACGAACACATATAACGAGTAGACCATCATAGCCGATGTGACCGCAACCATAAGTTTACGCACAATCCATGGTTGTGGTTGCGTCCGCGTGCGTCTCCTCAATGCTGCTCTTTCAACAATACCACAGCATTTTGACCCTATAAATGGACTTTGGGTGTAGGGGTTTCCTCCCTTCATTTGAACAGTCCACGAAAGGGGAGAGCTGCGGCTTGAGGCTTTCTAATGCTAGATCAATTTACACATCCGCCCACTGTCATGACGTACTTGATGTTTGTTTGGTCGTGTCGATTCTGAGAACAACAGTTACTCAAGTTGGCAATCTCCATCACCTCCAGTTCTCATGCACTCGTTATCATCGCTCTATCACTATATTCGCATCTCCATCGCGCCCGCTAACACAGACCGCGATGCACTTAGTCTTCGCAAAACCCTTCAAGACGCGCTTACACAGACATTTGGCATCACTTCGGCAGGGCTTTACATCGATGTTTTATGGATGGCAAATGATTCTGGCGAAGCCATCGTCAGAATCCACAAAGAGTAGGTCAAGTGAAGCATATGCATATGCAGGGTCCGTGTTGAATTTAGGTTTGCGTTATCAAAGAGACGCGTCAAAATTTCTTGCAGCTATCGTCGCCTGGTCGGACGCGCCGAGTCTAAGACTAGTCAAGGAATCACCATTCTTGCCCTCTTTAACTGCTGTGGGAGAAAGCTTGTGACAACTTTCGCAAAGCAGATGGCGTTTACGGGTCCGCCAGGCACATGCCTGGAACTTGACGCGGGTCCGCCGTGCAACGAGTGATCCAGCGAACTAGATAGATCTCAGGCCTGCTCCCATTCCCGCTTCGTAACTGTATCCAAAATGTTCCTGCTTCTGCCTGCATGGCCTTTGATACTCACGTGAGCTATCGAACTATCTTCGCACACATTGATCTTTCCCTTGACTGTCTTTGTTTAGTTATGGACATTGGAATATCGTTAAAACTTCCCTGCAATTTGATGCCGGTTGATGATGATGTTCACTCTAGAGACCTGTGTCCTGAAGCAGTCTGAAGTCGTGCATGTTCCTGTTTGGGTGAATTTTATCACAACACATTTATTCCACTGCATGGGGAGAATCCTCTAATGGGCCCCGGCGCTGCTTATCATGTCCCGCTAGGCGTTCTGTGCCGCGGAAGGCTGCGTGCCTTAGTCTAAGGCGCCTCATCATCCGGCGAGCCTGCTTGGCAGTTTCAACCATGATTGCCACCACCATCTGCTTCTCACAGTAAACTGCCCCACGGTTATATAAAAAAAAACCTTATCAGTTCCCGCCTCCGCACTATTTGTCGCCTACTTGAAAAGAATCAATCCTTTTTTTTTTTTTTTTTTTTTTTTGATTTTTATGATTTTTAGTGTGGTAAGTCAGGCTTCAGGATGGTCAGTCGATTGCATCGTGTTTTGCATGCCCACATCATCCAGTAGGAACGAAATTGTGGTTGACCTTACCCTAAGCTGACATATATGGAAAAGGTCAAAACCTAGTCGCCGATGGAAAAGTGAAAAAGTGTTTAACAAGTGATTCAAGTTCCGTTCATCCCTGGTCCATCTCAAGATGCAAAGATGATTATCCACTGTGACTTTATCTACTGGCTAAAGTCTCTGCTCTCGTCGTATAGCATTGTTTTTCCATCAGCGAAGCGACTACGTAGCCAATCTCATGAACGCTTAGATTGGCTACCGTAAATCACTAGGCATAGCGCACACATGAGTGCTTTCAATCCTTATAGCATTTTTCCATCACCCACTCAGCACTTTACTGGCCTGTACCTTAGGGCTCTATGGGATGGCTCACACATCCCCTAACTACAGACTGCTCTATGAATGGGTTCTCAGGATCACATGAACCCATTCTGGGTTCAATTGTTGATCTGCCTAATCACAGATAGGAAGGAGTGGATGACTATGCATGAGTGAATTCATGCTGCTTAGCTGCTCAGGGAGTTTCACAGGATCTTCTTTTTCATGTTTGATTCACTTAGAAACCACTGAATCTTGGATGTTAGATGTGGAGGCAGTGGAAAATACCCTGCCTAAGGAAGACTGTCACTAGCTTTCTGTACCACTGTTGGCATTGGCCATGACTGGCCACATTGACAATGCCAATCATGGAGTGGGACTTTAGCAGGTTCTGATTGAGCAGCACTTCAAAATTGACCTATGGATACAGTATTTCATGCATCACAGGCATTCAGGCTCCCAGAACTATATCTCTGGTATTTTGATTGATGTGTTACTTTGTGTTAACTCCAGCTTGGTGTTTGGCTACATTTTTGGCCTAATAATAGTCCACCTGCAGCAAATGCCCATGCAGCATATATGCACATATTTGCATCTATTGTGGCATGTACTCAGCTGTATGCTGAGGCTGTGGAAGCCTATACCTGAGTGAGTGATGTATCTTTCCAGACCATTTTTAACTATACTTTTCTGTTGCACAGGTTGTTGTAAGGGTGATCTCCAGAGGTTGTGGCTAATCACACAACTGGCAGAGGGAAATCCAAAGTGTATTAGAAGCTGTAAGTACAACAGAAAACTGTAAGGACAACCTCTGGAGGCTATGGCTAAGTCACACAGCTGGTAGAGGGAGATCCAAAGTATATTCAGTACTATCTATGGCTGTACAAATATTGCTACACACATGGCAGAGGGAGATCCAAAGAGAACAACTCTGGGGATTCCCTATGCCAAAGGTGGCACTTCCAAGGCTCTGAATGCATGGGAACTACTGTACAGAATAACAGAAAGCCTCAACCCTAACCTAGAACAGTGAAAACCTGGAGACTGTCCAAATCCAGAAGTGGCTGTGCTGGGGGGCCAACAGTAAATAGATTATAGACAGAGAACCAGCACAGCTAGAGTCATAAAAGTTGTACCAGCAGATAGGACTTGAGGAAATGCATCAAGGAAGATTATAGTGAGGGTGGCCAAAAAAGAAGTAGAGGGTGAGAATAAGAGATGAAGGAAGGGTCTCAATGCAGCTGTGCTGGAAGGCTGACAGTAAATGAATTACAGACAGAGAACCAGTGCAGCTAGAGTCTTAAAAGTAGTACTGGCTAGTAGGGCTTGAGGAAATGCATAAAAAAAAATCATAGGAGGAGTGGCAGGAAGAGGATTAGAGGATAAGAAGGAGGGACAAAAGATGGGTCCCCTGACAGTAACCAAGATGCTACCACCACAGTAAAGAGTTTCCTAGATTTGAGCTGAGGCCTAAGTCTGAGTAAGCCCACAAAGTTCAAATGGATGAGGTAGCCCAGTGGCTTAGTGAAGAGATCCATGGAGTTCTTAACAGATGGGATGTGTATGACCCTAGATCTCACCTAATTTGATGTGTTCCCATATGTAGTGATGTCAAATGCTAATGCATTTAGCATGAGCATGACCTTTGGTGTATTGAATAAGAGACAGCACAGGGGAGTTGTTGACATGAAGGGGTGCTGGGAGGGTCTGGGTGAGGTCTACCTCTATTAGCCAATTGAACATCCACATTGCCTGCTGAGCCCTGTGGATCAGTGCCATATATTCCACTTTGGTAGTTGACAAGGCAACTGTGGGCTGCTGCTTGGAGCTCCAGGTGACCATGCCGTCTGCCATTGTGAACATATATCCTCCAGTGGATTGTTGAGTATCCAGCTCATCTCCATAATTAGCATCAATATAGCTGATGGGCTTAATGTCAGCTCCTTACTAGTAAGTAATGCAATAATCCAGAGTTCTGTTTACATACTCCATCACATGGGCTAGTGCCCTCCAGTGAGCAGGTCCAGGGTTATTCTGGAATCATGCAAGGAGGCTGACTGCAAATGACAAATTGAGCCTGGTAGTGACCTGAGCCCACATCAGAGACCCCTAGTGCTTCTCAAAATGGCTTGTCTTTCATGAATTTTTGGTCTTCATCAGTTTGAGGAGATTTTGACTTGGTCAGTGCAATGCCTGCAAGTAGAGGTGTGTGTCAGGGGTTGGCAGTCCAGAATCCAAAGCAGTCCAGCATGTGTTCTAGGTAGGCCCATTGTGAGAGGTGGATATCTCTAGTGGTTGGATCTCTATTGAAGTGCATGCCTAGAATGTAGTTTAGTTTTCCCATATCTTTTACCTCAAATTTCTGCCCCAAATCCCCTTTTGCCACCTGAGAACCTTCCATGGTCATTGAAGCTCCTAAGACATTGTTGTTGTAGTTGTCTATGATGGTATGTTCCTTTTCCACTCATTTAAATCAAATGCAGCTGTCAGCTTGTGATGCCAGGTATCCCAGTTCATCATAAGCTTGACCAAGGTTGTGCTACTAGTTGTGGCTGCCTTCTCCCTCCTGGAAACCTAGTGGGGGCTTCATGTAGACTATGTGTTTGAGCTTGCTATTCAGATATGCTGACACAAAGTCAATTTGCCAGACATGCATCCCCAAGGAAGCCACAACCACCAGTCATCCTCATAGACTTTAGCCTCACCAGGGATGTGTACATTTTGTCAGAGTCTTCCCCTTGTACCTGAGTGTAACCCTTAGCAACTAGGCAAGCCTTCTACTTCACAATGACCCCTTCTGCATTATATTTGTTAATATAGACCCATATGCAGTTGACCAGCTTTTTTCTGGCAGGTATGTCCTCAGCATGCATGACATCCCAGACCTTCTTTTTGCTCATTACATCCAGCTCAGCCTCCATGGCAGGATCCCATAAGTCTGGTCTCTGCATGGCTTCCCAATAACTGCATGGAGCAGTGTATGCATTGTGATTGCCTGTTGATGCAAGGAATGCAAACATTGTGGTCAAGGCACACAGGGCCCTTGGAGCATCCTCCCCCTCAGCCCACTCCTCTCCCACATCTTTAGCAGTAGATTGTGCTGCCAGAGACTTACAAGCATCCAACAGAGCACATGTCAGTCATGTAGTATGGGCAGAGCATTGGAGCACAATCAGGAGGTCATCTAGAGGTCCTTCAACAGGTCTTGCTTCTGAATCCAGCTTGGGATGTAAGGGGCCATTGGTTTGGCAGATATGAGGGGCTACCTGCTGTCTAGGTGGCAGGATCACCAGCACTGCTTGGTTCTGAGTATCAGGAACTGAGGACACTAGGTCATCCTTGTCAGCATTCTCAGTGGTCTGGTGACCAAGTCATCCAGTCTACAAACTCATTCATGGACTTTTTCTCTGATTGTTGCAGCTGTAGCTCAAAATCCATCTGGAAATGGCATCCAGTGTCCAGAAGGAACAGCAAGACTTTTATAGCAGAGCAAATGTGGTTGTAGTTGTTGTACTAGAACTCTGCCTCTGAGAGGAGCTCATCCCAGTTGTTTTGCTATTTGTTGCAGAAGAGGCAGAGGTACTGTTCAAGTTTCTATAGGTGGTGGAGGTGTGGAGCTGTACATGAAGGAGATGGTAGAGCTTCCAAGTGAACTCTGCTACAGACTGGGGACACTGGTCAGATACATAGGCATCAGAGAGGCCATGGAGCTTCCACACATTTTTCTAATACAGGTTGGCTGTGCCCAT
Source organism: Termitomyces sp. T70a (assembly GCA_017657195.1). Taxonomy (NCBI): domain Eukaryota; kingdom Fungi; phylum Basidiomycota; class Agaricomycetes; order Agaricales; family Lyophyllaceae; genus Termitomyces; species Termitomyces sp. T70a. Next base: position 21,106 of record JAGGAT010000397.1, read on the forward strand.
GGCTGAGCATATCATGTGTGTGAGGATAAAGTGGGTCCATTTACCAAAGAGGTCCACTATGACTATGATTATATTGTAGCCATAGAAGTCTGGTAGTTCCACAATGAAGTCTACAGAGGCCACACTTCAGTGTGCTGCTGATACTAGAAGGGGGTGCAACTGTCCTGTGGGGAGGTGACATCAGGGTTTTGTCTGGAGGCATAAGTCACAGGTACTGGTGTAGAAGCTGATGTACTGTGACATCTGGGGCCACTAGTAGTTGCAAGACACCAGCTTCAACATCTTTCTCTGCTGGGATGGCCTGCAGTGGGTGCTAGAGAGTCATCCCAAATGTAGGTCCAATGTGGCCTTTATTAAAGGGGATGGGCCACTGCAATGCATGGCAAACCTGAGGTCTACCAGTGCAAATTGTCACATGATGAAAGTATATGGTGTGCAACACAGATGCCTGGCATAGTCACATGATATCTTTGCTCCAGCAGCTGCTTTTGTAATCTTAGGTCACATGATGTCTTTGCTCCAGCAGCTGCTTTTATAATCTTAGGTCACATGATGTTTAAGCTGTATGCTCTTTACTTTTTCATTGTGTGACCATGTCAGATTTATCACATGATAATTTGCACTGTAGACCTTGGATTTGCCATGCATTGCAGGGGCCCATCCCCTTTGATAATATTAAGGTTCCTCACCCTAATTGATGAGAGATTGAGTCAAGTAGGCATGTCCAACACATGCATGAGATGACCACTTACACACACAATAGATGGTTTTGTCAGACAAGGGTGCAAAGGAGGAAAACTGAAAAGAAAGCTAAGGAACTTGGTAACATTTCAGGCAAACAACATGGACATAAATACAAGCAATCACAAGTAAAGAGCAGGCCCAAGTAAAGGGCAACAGCTTAAATGTCACACAATGTAAGATTATGAAATCAGCTGCTGGAGCAGAGATATCATGTGACTATGCAGATAACCAAATATTTTCCAGGTCTCAAACTCAAGAAAGAAGACTGTTGGATGTTGGATTTCACTGGTTGGTTGGTTAGTTGGTATTACTGGCATGGTCTGCATGCAAACAGCCAGGCCCATACTACATACTACATTGGTCACTGTTTGTACTTGTGAAGCTAAAAAAGAAATGTGAGTACAGGGAGCCCATGTCTTAGCTCAAACTCAATCTTGATCTGCACTAAAAAGATAAATCAATAACTAGCCATTGGCCCTACAAAAAATTAATACTTGTATCAACAACATATGCACCCTTGTAATCTATAAATGGTGCCCATTAACTTCAACTATCAGCATTGTAGATAGCTCAGCATGCTCAATCATCACATCCAAAATCAATATCTTCATATGGCTCATGCTGAGTGTGCCAGCATATTTAGTACAACCATGAGCAGTTGAACACACACAAAGACCATTGATTAAATATAAATCAGAAGATTTTTATTGTCTGCATTTGAAATCTGCATGGTCAAAACATGGTTAGCAATGCATCAATACAATACAACAAATTATCAGAAAACAGGGCCAAGGGGAATGGCCCCCTATAATTGAATGAGAATAGTATTTTCTTTTCAACAGAGATGCAGGGGTTTACATGCTGGGTTGAACACAAAGGAGATTCTGTATTGCGATGTGGCAACCTTTACCAGAAAAGTTACAGCTTAGACATCACATGGAATAATATTATAAAATCAGCTGCTGGAGCAGAAACATTATGTGACTATGCAGATAACCAAATATCAAACTAAGTTCATGGGTTGCATGCAGACCAAAGGAATTGAGTTCACATTACAACAAATGTTCTGCAATTGGGGATTACAATTTAATCTACCCATTTTGTACTACCTTGTTTGCTACTGGTACTCAACAGTATGTCCTTTTTTTGCATCCATTGTTGTCACTCACCTGAATTAAAAGGAAATATGTGACGGTCTGCAAAATCATGACAATCATGTGATTCACTTGGAATTGCAGGATTGGGCAATTTGCCTCATTGCTAGAGAAACCTTGTTTTGTATGCAAAGACGATTCACTTAGTTCTGGCTCAATGTTTAAGTGCTTGTGAGGTGTGTTACACTATTTGTGTGTGATATTGGGTAATATTGGGCAAAAAATCATCTGGGTGCAAGTATTAGGAAACTTGTGTCAAGATTGGTGATGTGCCCAAAATTTAGCTAATTGCTTTCCTAGTAAGTAGCACTTAGCCTTGTTTTGCGTTGGGCTTGCAAAGTGTTTGAGGGTGTCCTGAGCAGGTCCCAATTACTTAGTTCTAAAGTGTGGTGTTGAGTGGGAAGGATGTTGCTATTAATTGGTGGCAGGTAGTAAGAGTCTTGGAAAAATGGTAGATGGCACATGATAAGCTTACAAAGCTTCTAATTCTTAGCCATTGGTGCTAAGCGCATATGTCAAAGGCACAAGGCAGCAAGCGTTGGCCCCAGCAACGAGGGTGTACTCATATAGTACCATTAGGACATGGAACAAAGAAGACGCTAAGAACTTTAGTGTGGACAAAGTAAGGTGTGGTTGCTAATTGCTTAGTGCCAGGAGTGGACTTAGAGATCTGAACTGTGGAGCAAAAGGTGTGGGGTGCAATTCAACAACTTGCTACTGACAAATGGTAAAGTATTTATAGTAAGTGAAGGTGGCAACTTAGTAAAGAGTTGGCAACAACTCTAATGGTCACTACTAATAAAAATGTAAGTAAAGGTTCAATAATGATACTATAAGGAAGGTAAATGCTACTCAGAGAGGGTCATGCAAGCAGCTAGCTAAGGTGTGCTACCATGTAACATGCAGGGCATCAGTCTTGTAACAAGGTCATGAAAAGGGTAGGTGCTAAATTGTAATGTGGCATGTGGTGGTGGTGACAGAAAGTGCCAGCTGTTGGTCAGCTGTCATTATTAAGTCAAATACAGACATATTTGGAATTAGACTCAAAGAGGAAAGCCAGGCCAACAATGATCCACTGATAGCAGCGGGAATTGCCAGTAGAGTGTGGAAGCTGGATGTGAGGGTGGTGGCATGATATTCACTAATTATTCTAAAGAACAGCATGTGCAGATAAGGGGTGTGATGCATCACGTGATCAAGATGTGTTGAGTTTGGAGCTGGTGGGGCACTCCTCATGGAGAAGAGAGCCAGTGAGCTGGTAATGCCCATGACCTCCCACAGAGCAGGCAGCAAGGCTGACTGTCATGTGGGTGGTTTTACCATTGCCCATAGGTGTTGTACTTGGCTGCAAGGATGTAACATTGCTGATTGGGAGACTTGTTTATAGGGGGCTGCTGGGGTTTTGCTGCCTTGGACTAGTGCTAAATAGTGTATTAAAGGCTTAAAATGTGTTGAGCCAAACTGGGGGCTCATCATCAGTTCAGTTAAGTAGAAGCTTTGATAGTGTGGAAGCCATTCTGGGATCAATTGTTATGTATTGAATGTAGCATGTAGTATCAAATGACACGTTACAAACTGCGGTCATTCTGGATGCATTGCCTGAGTTGTTTGGTTTGCACAATTGGGATATACTAAGGAGAATGGACAATGGTGAAGTGTAGATGCTACAATAATATAATTATATTTTCAACTTCTGTCATGTTTTGTAGCAGGCTGTGTAGTTAAAGGCTGCCCATTTGCGATTTTTGGTGTTCAAAGTTTTGCAGTGAATCTTCAATGTCTGACAATTAATTATGTGCAGTTTATTATTATTCTTTTCCTTAAATAAATGTCTTGGCCAGACCTTTTGACTCCTTTTTTGAAAACATCATGTACCGTTTGTTTTACATGTGCCAATCCAAACTATTTAAAATGTGGTCAGTCTTCCCTTTTTCCCATGTTTTTAGACATGAGCGCACTTTTAGGGTCCCTCTCCATTCCCATTGTTTCTGATTCCTCTGCTGCCACTAGCTCTGTACCTTTGACCCAATGCTGATTGTTGAGCTCTGTCCATTGTGTAGAGCATTGGACTTAGACTGCTTCCCTCATAGTTGATCATTGCTTGTCCAATTACTTTTAACCTTTCAACATGACATTGCACAGCCCTTGCCCTCTTTTCTTACCATGCCATGTACTTTGTCACAATACAACACCTCTGCATTGCCACTGCTTATAGGTTATTGGCCACTAGCAATAATAGTATAATTATAGATCACACCATTAAACACATATTGCAAGGCAATTGTGTGAATTATAAAGACAATTATGGGTGCCTAGCTATATGCTATGAAGCTTTTTCCGCATCTGCTGCCACTTTCCCTATTGAACTCCAGTGGTGTATTGCCCAAACATTTAAGAATCATTGACACCAGAGCAGTTTTGTAATCGGGGGGTAGAATTCTTATATCTGATAGCATGTTCTTTCACTAAGGAAAATATATGTTCTTTTTCAATAAAACATTGTCATAGCAGGTTGCTGGAGGGCCATAGCTTCTCTCTTCTATGAACAATGATCAGCTGACACAATTACTCAATACACTGCTGGAGCAATATAGCCACATGACCTTACATTCTCAATATCATCAATACAAGTATTAATTTCTTGTAGAGCCAATGGCTAGTTCTCAATTTATCTTTTTAGTGCAGATAGAGATCATGTTTGAGCTAATGCATGCGCTCACTGTACCTGCATTTCTTCTTTTTTCTTGGCTTTACAAGTACAAATGTCATGATAATATTTGTTTGAATAATAATAATAATAAAACCAAAAACATATAATAAAAAGTAAATGCATATAAAACATATATAAAACTAAATAGTCAAGAAAAACTCACATACAGAAAACATATAATAAACTAATAACATACACATATGATAAACTAATAACATAACATGCAGAGAACCAGAAAAGTATTAGCTGAACAGTATAGCCAGTGCATCAAAATTCAAGGACAGAGGAATGAAAATTAAATCATCACATGAGTGTAATAGCTGGATGCTATAGCCAGTGCATCAAAAATTAAGGACAGAGGGATGATACCAGGTCAGGTGAATGCAATAGCCAGACATTATAGCTGGTGCATCAAAAATTGAGGACAGAGGAATGAACATTAAATCATGTGAGTGCAATAGCCAGATGTTATAGCCGGTGCATCAAAAATCGTGGACAGAGGGATGAACATCAGGTCACATGAGCGCAATAGCTGGATGGTATAGCTGGTGCGTCAAAAATTGAGGACAGAAGGTTGAATATCAGGTCACATGAGCATGAGGAAAATGCAGCAAAAATCAAGGACAAAAAATGGCTGGGTTGAGGGTAATAAAGCCAAGGTTTATAGACCTCAGAACCACTGAATCCTCATGCAGTCCCTCTTAGTTGCCTCAGCAGATGTTTTGCATGATATTGACCTCATTTCCTTGGACTGACACTCTCTTCAGTGCACAGATATTGAACAGCTCTGGATATAAGAGGACAACATTGTTGTTGTCTCCTGCCTCAGATTTGTGGTCTGCATACTGAGACAGAGCATCCAGTTTCTCCATACTCCTCCCAGGTTTGTGGTGCAGGGAGAAGTTGAAGTTGGCCAGATAGAGGAACTACTGAGCCTGGCAGTGGTTGAGCTTCTTAGCTATCTAGCCAGACTTAGGTTCTTGTAGTTTGTCCAGACTTCAAAACTATGTTGGGCTCCTTCTAGGAAGTGGTGCCACTCCTCCAGGTACTGAATGATTGCCAGCATCTCCTTGTTATGGATCTTGTAGTTTTGTTCCACAGCATTGAGTGGGTGCCACTTACCATCCTCTAGAGATTGCTAGGATAAGACTGCACCTATTGCAAAATTAGAGCTGTCAGCCTCAACATGGAAGGATGGTCATTGCCTAGAAACATGAGGACCAGCTGGGAAGTAATAGCAGATTTCAGGGCCTCAAAGGCCCTTTGTTCTGCATTGCCTCAGTGCCATGCTATGTCCTTCTAAGTGAGGTCAAATAGTGGGCACTTGTGGTGAGAGAAGTTCTGGATGAACTGCTGGTCAAAGTTGGTGAACCCTAGGAAGGCCTATACTTCCTTCTTGTTCTGAGGCTTTAGCCACTGCATGACATTGGCCACAACCACCAGGTCCATCTCTGCCATCCCATGCAAGATGATTAGTCTGAGGTACTTGATCTGAGTCTGTTCAAACTCATACTTTTTGGGTTTGAAATAGAGCTGGTAATGGTAGAGATGGTCCAGGATGACTTGGATGATGCAACAATGCTCTTCTAAAGTTTTAGTGTATATGAGGATATCAATGAGGTATATGCATACCATGCTATCAGCAATAAAATATTGGAATATGTTGTTCATCATGGTCTGAAAGGTGGCTGAGCAGTTGGTGAGGCTGAAGAATATTATCAATATCTAAAACAGCCTGTGATTGGTTTACAATGTCACCTCTCACTGTTCCTGGATGCACATATTGTTGTAGCCCCACTAAACATCCAACTTAGTGAAGTAATATGCATTTTGGAAGTTGTTGATGAGCTTAGAGATGAGTGGGAGTGGGTAGCAGTTTTTGGTGGTCATTGTATTAGGATGCAATAATCCTGAACCAATCAGAGGAAGCCATCCTTCTTGATGAAAAACATAGGTACAGCCATTGGAGACTTTGAGAGGCAAATATGTCCAGACTCAAGGTTCTCCCAGAAGAATGCATTTAATTCATCCTGCTCTTTGGATGCAAGTGGATAGACCTTACAGCTAGCAGGGGCCACATTGGGCAGAAGCTTGATGGTGTGTTCCTACTGCTTACACTCTAGAAGCAAGTAGAAGAAGGCCTGCAGAGGGGTGTTCATTGCAAAGGCCTGAGCCAGCTGTTGAGAGGTGGTCTGACTAGCTCAGATCTCCTCAATAGGCAGCTGCCTCTGGAGGGAGGTGACATAGATGCAGCATCCTACCTCAATGGCTTTGTTCAGTTGCTCTGGGTCCTAAGCAAGTTGGAACTCTTCCTTGTGTCCCTCTTCCTATCTAGGGTCTGCTCTGCAGTGTTTGTCATCCTTATAGAGGGCCTCTCTATGAGAGAACACCAGCAGCGGAGGGTTCAGCAGATTGAGATCAGCTAAGAAGAGGTGTCCTGCTCAACATGCCTGGATAGCTGTGCATTCCTGAATGATGGTGCACTGCTCCTTTCTCAACTCTCTTGTGCAATACAGTGCCAGAGGCACCAGCTCATGCTCATCTTTCCCTGTCATGACCTCCCCAAACACCTCCCCCAGACCTCTACCCACCCCCAGAACCTCCTGAGGAACCCCACACAACCCTCTCACCAGCCATGATGCACGCTGCCCCTCCTGATTGTAAGGGTGACCTCTGGACGCTATGGCTAAGTCACACAACTAACAGAGAGAGATCCAAAGTATATTCAGTACTATCTAAAGTTGTACAGGCATAGCTACACACCTGGCAGAGAGAAATTCAAAGATAAAAGCTCTGGGAATTCTCTTTGCCAAAGGTGGCACTTCTGAAACTCTGGATGCATGGGAGCTACTGTACAGAATAACAGAAAGCCTCAACCCTAACCTAGAACAGTGGAAACCTGGAGACTATCCAAATCCAGAAGTGGCTGTGCTGGGGGGCCAACATAAATGGATTATGGACAGAGAACCAGCACAACTAGAGTCCTAAAAGTTGTACTAGCAGATAGGGCTTGAGGAAATGCATGAAGAAAAATCATAGTAAGGGTGGCCAAAGAAGAAGTAGAGGGTGAGAATAAAAGATGAAAGAAGAGTCCCAATGCAGCTGTGTTGGAAAACCAACAGTAAATGAATTGTGGACAAAGAACCAGTGCAGCTAGAGTCCTAGAAGTAGTATTGGCTAGTAGAGCTTGAGGAAATGCATAAAGAAAAATTATAGTAGGGGTGGCTGGAGGAGGATTAGAAGGTGAGAAGGAGAGATGAAAGATGGGTCTCAACACTGATGACCAGATCATGCCCACCATCACTCACATCACCTAGCAGAAGCCTGACAATCAAGCATCACATCCTGAACTGCTGTCACCTGAACAGCACCCAGCTATCACCCAGCTATCACACATCATGCCAAATGCCCAATGCTGAGCATTCAGATCTTTGTTGGTCCCATGGGCTGCCCAATGCAATCTCTTTGAATACAGCTGCTCCTCCAATTCTGCTGCTACACATAGAGCCCCCAGGACTAACCCAGACAGTCAGACCTAATATCCATAGTATATAAAGACCATAAATAGCTCACCTGTACCTTAGTTTTAATATTATATTGCATTTTTTCTTCATGCTTGCTATTCTTGTCTCTCTTGTGCTTGCCTTCAGTCTAATTTTGTTTGGCACACACTCTATCAATTGGCACACACTTGAAACTCCACATTTACTCTGGTCTTATCAAAGAACTCCTTCCTTGACTTGACCCTCACTCTAAGTCAACCTCTACCAGCTCCAGAGCAAGTTGCCAATCCTAAAACTTGCTTGTTTCACACCCTAGAGCACCATGACACCTCAGTACATGTAGTTTAGCACTTGAGTCCATCTTGTAAGGGTGTTGCTTCTTGGAAAAAGCCTCCAGGTCAGTGGAATTTGATATAATATCAAGACTCTTCTTTACACTATTCTTAATGGCTACATATACTACTGCCTTATAGGATACCAGGTTAACCTATTGATGCAAAATGTAAGGATAGCAATAGGTAGACTCTTGTTGACTCAATAGAATTTGGTCAATGTTTTAGTATTGCAAACTTAAGTTCACTAGTTCTCAAAGCTTTAGTCATACTAAATACACACTTTAAAATAGTGCAAATATGAGTTTATTGATTTAACTTGGAGTAGACTTATTGTCAGGCTCAAAATTTGGTTCAAAATGATATATTGATCAAAAACTGCAGAAGTCAATCTAGAGCTCCTAGGCCTAAGTAATCCACTCGCTGGAGATACTGTGCTGTGGCAATCAGATTGCTTGGCTGGCCATCCCCAAAACCCTCTCCTTTTATACCATAGTCCTCACCCCCAGACTGTTGCTCCATCTGCGTGGTGCCATGTCTCGGACTCTGGTAGTTGCAGTCCTTTGTTTCTCCTTTGTCAATGTCTTAGCTTGTTCCATCTGGTATCTGCATTGTTTCTCGTTCTGTCACTTTCTCCCTTCCTCCATGTGCTTCCTATTCTCTTCTCTTCTCCTCTCATGGTCTCCTGTAGCGTTTTGGGTTGCGGCAGGGCCAGAGTTGCTATTCAAGAGGAGGAGAGAGCATGTAGAACTTTACTTTGCTGGAGCTTGCAGGTGCAATTTTCTGAAAGTTTGATCATGATTGTGGTTCTTGATCTGCAATCAATGATCCTGGACTTTAATCCGTGATCACAGATCATGGGTCTTTATCACTGCATCATTGGCTAGCCCCAATTAGATGCTTTTTTTTATGCCCTGCTTCTCACAATTTTGCTAGCATGCTTTGGGTGTCTTTTAATGTGGCTGTTATTGTACGGTACTGAGGTGTGTCTTGCCTACAGTTTTCGGCTTTTATTAATACATGCTTGCTTACATTTTCAGCAGTTTTATGCATGTATTTATATAGATGACTATATATTATATGTTTTCTCAGTTTGGTTGTGAGCAAGACTCGCTCCATATTGCCTCCCTGCCACCATATGCTGACTGTCCTCAGTTGACCTCTGGATCGTTCCTAAAGACCTCTGGTTGTTCTCGCTCGCTTCTGCCATGCATCAACCTCAAAACTTTCCATTTCTGCTCAATGTGTTCTCTATTTCTTTGTCCCTCTTGCTTATTTAAATGGCACATTTGCTATCTTTTGCATTATCTTCCTTATGTCTCCTCCCACAGCTCTTCGCAATATGAACAAGAACAAGCCTTTCCCCCAGATTGTTATTACAACCTCTCCTCGCAAACCCACAGCCTCCCCATCTCGCAATTTACCAGAGCCTCCTGACTTTTATAGCATGCTTCAGCATGCCATTAAGCAGGATGCTCATGGTGTGATCTCATCCATTTTTCAGCTCTCTTTGTTTGCCCAAGGAGTCATTGGTTTTGTGCAACCGCAAAGGCATTTCCTGGTACCCCTGCTGATTGCGCTTAGTTTTTGGGTAGCCCAGGTTGAGTCTGTACCCTTCTCTGTATTGTTGCCTCCTGATCTGACCAGTTTTTTCAGTGTTTCTCTGACAATGATTATTTTTCCTGGTTGTCCAATTATAAAGGCCTTTGTGAGGCTTTGTCGGACATCCTCCCCTTGTTGGATCGTAGCACTGTTGATCCTACTGGCAACATCAAGTCTTTTCTCTCATTTGCTGACACCATCATTATTACTGGTGAGAGGTGTTGCAAAGCTCATCAAAAAGAGCTTGAGGAGGTACGCTCCCTCCATTACTTCTTTCCATCCCCCCCTCTTACTTCTTTTGGTTCTAGGCCCATCACCATGCACAGGACAAGGATATTGAAATGCTTGGTATGACTATACCTTGCCCTGCAAAACACCATGCTAATGTAAGTCCAGCTTGCAAGCTTGACCTCGTTGCATGTTGTCTTGACACATTGACATTAACTATTGCCTCCCTGCAGACAGAACCCAAGGGCAAACCTAAAACAAAAAAACTGAAAGTCCAGCCCTTATTGGGTGTGTGTCCTTTAAACTTTGTTGCTTCTACTTCTTCTCTGACTTATGCAGGCTCTCTTAGCCAATCATATTCCTAGTAGTGATGCTGCCTTAGCCTTACTTTTGGCTGTTGACCAAGCACTCAAATTGGCCCAGCTAGCTGATGGTACTGAGACCCTGCAACGCCATTGACTTAGCTGCACAGCATCAGCTCTATCAGCTTGACATTGCTTTGCAGACTTTTAAGTTAATCTTGGACTGTTGTGCTTGTCTCAGCAAACTTCTTGGCCCTTCTGAGGTAGATCAAGCTAGTTCATTGTTAAACTCCCTCCAGGTCTTGCTCATGGCGAGTCCTGCTTTATTCTTTTATTTCCTTTTTTGTTGTTGCCTTACTCAGTCTTATAGTCTGGCAATGGTGATTCGGATGTGGAATTTCAAGATTCTCCTCCACAGGATAGACCCAATGGCACCATGGAAGTTTAAGAAGGTCCAACAATGCAAGCATTGATATTGCTTGTGCTTCATATAATAAGGTGTTTTATTCCCTCATTTTTACACTCTGTAGCACCCTAATAAATTCTTTGACCCAATGTTGACCACTTAAGTATATTTTTTGCAAGGTAAATATAACTTTTAGTGATGTTGTCAATTTTCGGAGTTTTTTGCCTCTTGTGAGGTTCAAACTCTCAGCCTCCCCACTTTGTCTGGATGTCCAGTCTATTTACTGATACAATGCTGCTAAAGAGCATAGGAACATAACCAACACCAGAAGTCAAAATAAACATTATTCAAAGGCTGAAAACT
>JAGGAT010000398.1:0-32404 GCA_017657195.1 Termitomyces sp. T70a
CTCATGCAACGCGTTGTAGACTGGGATAATGCTCACCAGGGTCGAACGTCAAGAGCCGAAGTCCGCTTTGGAGAAACACAGGTGCTTCCAAGTGCCGAGGAGAACAGGCGCAACGTCAGGGCCATGCAGCAATTGAATCTTGACAGCAGGCCGGATGCTGAACTACGTAGGACTGCGGCCTTGCGCGCGGTGCAGAGCCTCAGCGGAAGGTGAAGAGTGGGCACTCAGATAACAGGTGGGACCTGTTTTCGTTATCGCTGTCTGAGACGACGAGGGGGTAATCTGGCTGGCCTGGCTGGGTCCGAAGAGCTGCTCGAGGGCACGACCGTCTTCGTTTGTAAGTGAAAGGTTGTTTGATTTGCTGCGATGTAAGCAAGACAGTGAGTAAATAAGTAAAGGGCAGGAAGACGAAGATGCACGAGTTCCGTCAGTGGGTGGGACGGGCTGTGTGAAACAGGGTATCGACATTGAACTCCCGTGCGACCGACGCCGAGACGAATCTCGTGTTTAGTATGTGATTAAGGCAGCCTTGAAGCCACTTACTTTTGCCATTGCCCGTGTACGCTGTTGAGAAGGCGCGCATGACGTGGCCAAGTATCCTTGGAGTACTGGGCGTCGCGCCACTGTTGGTTCAGAATGCAGCCGGCTGGGGGGAGGCGACTGTGGTTGGGCATCGTGCTGTGGCCGTCGTTGATTCTGCTGTGAATGTCATTGCCGCCATGCTGTTACCGTCAGTGATCCTACCGTGAACGTGTCACCACCATGTGCTGGGTTCCAGAAAAGTTTGAACTTTTTGAATTGCCTAGCACACTCGAGCTCAGCGCTCAGGACTCTTGTTCGATGGGCTTCCTTTGCCTCTTCCTAGCAACTTATGGAAACAAATTCTCGATCAGGCAGGAAATCAGTCTCCTCTGACTCAGAGAACAGGGTATATGGGTATATTGCGGTTAGCTTGTACTGAGAGATAGGTAATATATTGTTCTGCCAGTATCCGGTACAGAAACTTCGACTAGTGTCTGGGCAGGGTGTTTGCCCATGTTATGTCAGGTATAAGATTTAAGATCTTATCTCTGAGGTCCTGTTGTGTTACGGGTACAGTCGTGACCCCGACGCCCATATTGTCCATCGGCTGTTGATCCTTGTTCAAGATATTGGCGTTGTCCAGCAGAACTGCGAACGAGAGATCGACGTTAACTGGCGTGGTCGCTCCACCGTTGAACAACGGAATGAGCGACTCTATCTCTGATCGGAGGAAGGGGACCATCCCTCTCACGATATCAGAGACCCAGTTGTCGTAAAGATTAGGCACATTAATAGTCGCTCTATTCGGACTTTCCAGAAAGTTAGCGACGTTTCGAGCCATTATATATGAAATACCCACGCATCGACATTGCTTGCCAGATACTTTGCATACCAGTCTGACCAGACATCTCTAATGCAGTCATTATTCTTCATGAAATTTTGCTTAACCTGAGCGGCACGTTGCCATCAGTGGATGAATCGTCGTCATACTCGAGCAGCTCACGGTATAGTCATTCATGTATGACGGCACGCCGGCAGCCGCACGCAGCTTCGCGACCTTATCTGGGTTTCAGCAAGACACTTGAACGGCGACAATGTGTTGCAAACCTGTGTCTTCACACAATACCTTGAGAATGTACCGGGTTTCATTAACGCCTTAGCTGGCAGCCGCAAGGGGTTGAATTGACGTTCTCCTGCGTACATCAGGAGGTTCTTGCGGTATTCATATAAGTTGAAGCCTTCACAAATCTGTATTGGGAAACTTGAAACTCGCCTTGTACGTATTGCTCTGCTGCTCCAAGACGACCATTGTTTTGCCACCTAGGTCAAGTGATAATGAGACTGTCGAGCTCCGTGAAAAATGATGTGTCCTACCCCGGTCACTACCCGGATAACATTGCCCTATATTCACAAATACAGTTGATACGGGGTAATATGGTGTGGGTTCCATTAGGTTTTGTTTGACCCAGTCGCACCATTTACTGCAGGATATAATGGTAAGCACGCATCTTTCAGGGGTCAAATGAGAGTCTTACTTTGTTCCCGCAGCATTCAGCCATAAGCCTTCAGATTGCCCAAGGTAGTCCACGAACAAAGACGCTGTAGAGCAAAATGAGAGATCGACTAAAAATAGCAAGCGTCTGCACGTACACATAGATTGCTCATACCTGCGGTGAGGTGGTAGTTTAAGATAAAAAGGCATCTAATGTTCCAGTACTTACACATGCTCCCGACCATAAATTGCACCTTGATTGGCTTTTGCCAGGGCAGGTGATCCATCCTTAGCAGTTCCAGTATTGATCTGAGCGCAACAAAACTGAGTTTAGCCCCCTTCAGTTTGAAGCGAAAGCTACTTTACCGGTAAAGGGTTGTACCTATAGTCGGCAAAACGTCAGAGAATATCCGCGACAAGGGGCAGTGACTCGCCTGGTATACCGGGCATCCAATTGGGTAGGGTAAGCCAGGTCAAAGTAGGTTTGCACCTGGGTCGTCTGATATGCAACTATAGGTATAATTTTTCCCGGACAGGACTTCAATGTATAGTCCTTGGATAGTGGACTGAAGGTATCTTCCCTCTTCGTTACCAGCGGCACATTGATATCCTCCTCGCGTCTGCTCAAAATGTCTTCTGTTTGTCCGGTATCGCCACTGTCAAAAGTGAGACTGGCGTATATTTCGCAAATTTTCGATCCCGCATCATCCAAGATATCACTGCCCACTGCTGGGCAGAACAGATTGCCGGGTAGGAAGGGAACTCCGGCCCGTTTATGATGAACTGATGTCTCGTTTGCAGAGATGACGTCTGCAGATGTCGGAAACTGAACCCCCCGCGGGCGAGATTTGGGAGAGGTGTGCTCGTATGCAACGTATGCTGGAGAGTCAAGGACATGGCGGGTGTCGATGGTAACTCCGTGGCTCCCCGTGCCCACTGCTTCGTAACGGTAATGTGAATGGTCCTCGTCGCGTTTGCTATTGGCTACGGCAGACTCATCAATGGATGGCATACAAAACCCACCCCAGGGGTATTCTGGAAAAGGACATTCGAGTCAGAGGTTGAATCGAACGAAGCCGTAGCATCTACTGACCGTTAATGTAGAAAGCGATGGAAATCGGGTTTGAATTCCAAAACAGAACCGATCCGGTTAACCCACCCTTTAGAGCGACTCCAAAATACTGCTCAGAAGTCAGGACACGCTACGCTGGTTAAATAATTGCATGGGCTTACGGGATTCATGCAGAACTGAGCGGCGGACTGTTTCACAATCAGTCATTGTGGATTCCTTCGAGCGAGATTTGTGCTTACAGATTGGCTGACGCTACCCGTGATACTAACCCCGGCGTATAGGTCGGTTTCTGCAAACAACTGGATGGATGGTGAGTGATGTATTCAAAGCTGGAATAACTTGAGATAAGAGTAAACCTGAGCATCGATGAGAGTCCCTCCAAGGACATTGACACCAATCTGCAGACTAGGGATTATGTGAGCCTAAGATGGTCCGGGACTCATTAGTATGATTTTTATTAGGTCTTAATTTGCACTTACGTCAAGAGAACCCTAGAGCGCATGGTATGTGAGTAGCCGAATATACCGTCCACATTCGTATCTCACCTGAAGATCGACATTCAAGCCGACATTGTAATCAAAGCCTTGGTTAGATGAATCTGGAACTACCACATCGGATGCATTCTCCTCATCATCATCCGAGTCTTTCTTCCCAAATGATAGATTGATCGACTACAACGCACATTAGTGTTCTTATCCCCCCCAAACTAATGCATGCTGACCGGGAATTTGTAACCGACTGAGGTCTCAATCTTGCCCCCCAAACTCAGCTGGCCGGAGAGCTGTCCATACAGATGGAGGGAAGGTCCAAGTGTGAGCAGGCCTGAAGTTCGATGCCGGTTAGTCTCTATTATAATACAACGGAGGAATAACAAACCAGGATAGTATAAACCAGGGAAGCCAAAGGATGCGAGTTCGTAGCGCGAGCTGTCAAAATGAGCTTCAGCTTGGCCCTCGATGATGAAAGACGCCTGAGCCTGAGCTCCGGCCTCGAAGAAGATGTAGCATTCCTGCACTTCAGGCGGTACAATCGAGGCTTCTAAATAATAACCGAAGGAACTGGTAATTAATGTAGCCCCAGTGACTGATATGTCGAGCATTGATGAGAAATTTGGACACTAAACCAAACATGTTTCATTTCAATCACTGATACCAGAAGATCACCACTAACCTGCTCCTCCTATCGCATACACACATGAAGTGAATAGCAAATGGTCCTATTTAATGCAGCACATACCGCGTGATAGATGGTGTATGTATCAGACCACTGTTGTATATGGGTCAAATATGGTCACCAAGAACGCGTACAGTAAAGCTTACATGGAAATTACGATTGATACTGTTGCGGCTTCGAACTGTGGTCAACTTCGCCAGCCAGTCGTCAAATGGGCCAAACCAGCGTTTCTCATATTCCGACGGCTGGTGGTAGTCGCGTCTTCGACGTCTGGTTGTTGTCGTACCACTATCAGGAGGTGAGTTCACCATTTCGTCCCTATGAACATAGGCTCAAGCTGGCTTAGAATGAGAGAGATAGAACTGTGTACCAATATCCAGGTATATCTGTCATATCCGCACGCATACTACGGTAACAATTAGCCAATATACGCCTAGGAGAATCATAAAATAGTTACAGGACCGGTCCATTGCCTTCAGGAATCGCTAAGAAGTTGTAGTCAAACTTCAATGAGTATACATTTTCAGTAGACCGTTTCCTAGCCTTGTGCTCAGAAGGCAGGATATCCTGATCGGGGTGTATTGTCAAGGAAGCAATACGGGCATAAGGACCGACACCACATGATTTAGGCATCCGAACGATGGTGTGTTCCGCCTGACCAAGAAAAACGTGACCACAGCCAGAATCCTCATCATTGAGTCCCTTAGAACAATATGCAAGTACCTTAACCATGGATGTCAGTCAATTCAGAAGCAGTATGATCTGTAGGACGAAATCACCTCTTGAGCTTGATCACTGGTCGCGTCGCATCCCGTGATAACCCAATCAGATTGAACATCCAACGAACTAACCGAAGATGGATTCGGAGACGAGATAAAGACCTCTCCAAAGGCTGAATCGTTCTCCTTGCTGTCATCTTCTATCCCAATAGACCCTGAGCCCTTTGATGACCAATCTCTGGTCCCCGTGTTGTCGTCAAAATCAACAGTAAATGATGTCGGTTGATTGACATCGTAAGTATCACTGTTCTCGAACGATTGAGGGAATACCCAGTCCTGAGGAACAGGCAGCAGGAATTGCGACCCTGATAATGGTATGTTCGACCATGACTGACATGACATGAAATTATGACAAAACTTACTCGGCGGTGGATCACAGCAGTAATACCTACTCTATATCAGCCAACTATGATGGGGCTCATTGCATGGTCGCATACCTCTTGTTATTTCCAACACAGGATGTACTGGCATCACCCTGCATGTCACTGACTGTGACTATCGTTAGATGATAAACTCGGTTGGAAGATATCTGCTTACATATTGCTGTTGAGGACGAATAGATGTCAGGCATCAATTAGTAATGAATAAGGCTTCGACATACAAACTTGGCCCGTTCGGCATGCAGCATTCAGACAATTCGGCGGATCGCCAACCCATTCACAATTCGTGTATCCAACTGTAGAATGATAATGAACAGCTGTGAACGAACTAGTGAAAAGTTGCTTACCGTCTTCCAAACAGCAAACTGTCTTGGTGTTTGACTGACAGATGGGGGGGCAGACGTTGTATACACGCGATTGCTCACACGTCATACCGTTATCAGCACTTCCTTGCTTGACGTGGGTCTGAACAACATATCCAGCTGTACATGATCCACCATCACATCCTAACCATTAATTCATCGAAAGTGATCCAGGATGGAAGATGCATGGTAAACCACTTACCACCACCGTAACATTCTCCTGGGTCTGGGTCGCCCGACTGGCAACAAAATGCCTTGTACCCTTGTACGCACGTCGGATTACCATCGTCACCTACTTCATCCAGTGCCATCACAATCTCGCCGACATTACATTGGGCGTTACAGGTCGTGCCTCCGCCTCCTCGCCATTGACAATTCTGAGGTTCGTTTCCACGCGGACAGCAGAGACGTGCGGGAGACTCCAGATCACAGGACCCCGCGACAATAGGTACCCGAGCAAGTGTAGTCAGACTGTCGAATCCGTCGGGACATTGTTGCCCGCAGCCTGTGATTTGGCACTGCTTGCGTGTCTCAGAGGGGCTTGGTGTTGTGACGTTCCCGTATAAACCAGAGAGAGCGGTGTACTGCAAGTCGTCTGGTGCCGCAAACAATATAAGTATTTCATTAAGCACAACTACGAGACTGCACACCTTGATCCACGGACCATATCATGGTTCCTGAAATATCATTTCATCAGCAATGCTGCGCCAGATGTTCGGAGTACGTGTGTATACCTCCAAGGCAAATACTGTTTGCATAGTCGAGCTTCATCTTGAGCGTCTGAGCATCATCATACTGAAAACATACAGTGAGTGAATACTTGACGCGATTAAGTCTGCCCTCGTACCGATACCCATTGATCCTCGTTCCAAGTGCTGATGTAGGTATGTCAATAACACCCACAAAATTCATGCTAGTTGACGCACATGTACTTGATAGCTTCCACATCTGGTAGGAAGATGAGCGACTATCCCTGCAGCAAATGTCGGTACATACCGTCGATAACAGGTACAAGGTTGTCATTATTGATGATTTGTTCAATTTCGCTAAACATTAGCGTACCTACGACGAAAATTCAGTATTTTTCGGACTTGTGATCTCACACACAGTCACTCACCAGAGCTCAAGCTACACACTCCGGGATCTGCTCCGCCAACAAAGACACAACCAAGTTCTGAACAACTCTATGGGGATGTCAACCATAGTCGTGTCTGTTCAACTTTTCTCAACTCACTGGATCTGCGAGCTGGAATGAGCGACCGTAGAAGCCTATGCCAAGCACTATCTGCGAAGGATCAACCCCGACGTTTCTGAACAGTTGCATTGTTGACTTGATCTCTGTGAGACTTGTGTGTGCCTTAACCACCTGGACTAGCGTTAGAGGATCTCTGCATGATGACATCTCAAGTAATGTAAGTTTACCGGGCCAATGTAAGGATCAGTTCCATCCCAGACACCATGGAGATCATAAGTCATGACATTGACCTGAGTGACGGCGACGTGAACATAGTGAATGGTCGCAGTTTAAGGCCGTTGCATACCCAGTCAGCGCTCTGCAGGAGAGCAGGAAGGTCGAAGTGTTGTAAATACCAATAGGATGATGGCGCAGTGAAACTTAATCCGTAGCCACGAGGTTTGAAAGCTGCCTTCAGCTTTGACATGAAGACAGGGTAGTTGGCTTTGTCCGCAGGCACACCACCCCGTTCAAACGCCACACTATAGAGGTGCATCAGCGAGGGTTGCACAACATTCTTATGCGGTTTACGATCGCAGCTCGTAACGAAGGGACAAAGGTAGCATACTCACGGATACTCCCAATCAATATCCAAGCCATCGAAGGCATATGCCTTTATGCACAATTAGCAACTACTGCAGTTTTCACGTGCAATCAATGGATCTGCACAGACCTGTAGAATTGATAGAGCGCTAGCAATGAACGTATTCGTTGCGTCAGCACTCCCAACCATGTTGCTGAAGATATGTTGAGTAGGCTGTAGAGAGTTCTGAGTTACATCAGCATTCTCAGGCGCTATTGACACGTACAGGATCATTGAAGCTCCAGCCGCCGATAGAGAGAAACACTTTGAGTGCCGGGTTCCTCTTCTTCAAGGCTGTTGTTTCCCCCCACTGGAAGGACACATTTACATCAGATGCTAATCAACGCCGTGATGTCCGACGTACAAGTATATCGTCACCGACCGCCATTTTCATAATCTGAAATTCTTCCGAAATAAGTGCAAAGGCATAATTGACTGAAATGCAATTAGTATCTTCGGTAACAATAGAACAATTCCAAATCTCGTTACCATGTGTCAGGGTTTCAGCAGCAATTAAATAAGGCGGATACATGTTGCAAGTGCGTGAATCGGCGTAGGCTGCCCATCCCTGTAACCATTTATTCACTGGACAATCCAGACCACAGAAGACCTTACCTCATAGTAGCCAATGCGACGATGCAGCGCACTTGCTTGATTATCGCCACAAGACTGCAGAGAAGGAGGGTCGCAATTTGATTGGCATCCAGATTGGCAAAATTCTGAGAATGATGAAATAAGTCAGTGGAAGTTCGAGGGAATAAACAAGGTATCTACCCGTTGTAGTTCCACAAAAGCCAAACTGAATCAAGGTAAACGATGATCAAGAATGAAAGGGACAGATTGACCTCGCTACAGCACACATTGAGTGGACATGTAAAGTTCCCCGGAGCAGATCCTTGGCCACATTCTGCTAAGGCGTCGCAGTTGGACGTGCATGGCCCGCCATTAGCAATTCTGGTGCAGAACTTGTCACCAAAGCTATGTTGTTACGAATATTCAGATAGCCTTCTGTAGACTGCTAAAGACCACTCTTACCCGCAAAAGCCAGTTTCTGAGTTACAACATGCCCCATTGGAGCAAGGTATCGTTGCAGTACAACTACCGACTGGGAGAATTGCGACATTGTCTAGAGTCTGTGCTATTGCACCTGAGAAAAGAGCTATTGGGACCCGTCAGGTTTAAGCAAACAACGGGTAGAAAATATGTTGAGTCACAGAGTATGCCAGAAGTAAAAAGCAAGTATATCGTCAAACGCGACGAGCGCGGCATCACAACTAGGACAGGAACTTCTCCTTACTGCACATACCAGCTTATAAGAACCCATGAGGACCCCGTCGGCAGTGACAAGTATCCGAACGAAGCGCGGATGCTTTGTGTGAGGATCCGATTGGCACTGACATACTCTCAATGATGTGAATGCTGCCAAATTTGAAATTATGAGCGAGGATATCATGTGGACAGCGACGTAGTTTTGTTTTCACTTCTATATGGAAACCTCAAATTTTTTTATGTTGATATCAGGGGTGAGGGGACAGCGTAACAAGAGGAAAGTGCTTCCGAATTCGATGTAGCCGGTGCTCAGGCGGCCGCGCTTGTTCGATTCGGAAAGTAATTGATGCAATTTTGATGGACACAAACAAGCACACAGATGATGTAAGAGCGGTCCTCAAGGGAAACGAAATTACGCGGGGTGATCAGATAATCACATTTTTGATGTAATGACCCATTTCCGAATGGCCTCTGACAATGTAATTCGGGGTCCTTACAGATAGAGTTATGATTGAGTTTGCATCGCCGGCCATCCAAACTGATCAATCAATTGATTTTCCACAACGCCTTGATGATACATATGGGCTTACTTTTTCCTGTGGTGGATAAAAATTCCGGCGTTTCAAAAGCATTCAAGTCAGTGTTTTGGCATCAAGTTGTGCGTTTGTGCTCCTTACAGCCTTAAAATGGGCCCCTTCTGCTCTCTTGGGTTATTGCTATCAGGCGCGTTGTTCTCTGGAGCGTTCAGCCGTTCAGACTTCCACAACAACATCATCGGGCATGCAGCAGCACACGACAGGCTATTCCATGATAAGTTGTTGAAGCAATTGGCCGATGCCAAAGCCTCTAACAGTCTATCTCGTCCGTCCACGGCCATCAACACTGGTTCAATTCTGTTAGACGACAGTGTGACCGCATTGGTCATGGATGATACGAATACATTGCAAATCTACACAGAGGATACTCTGCCAACGGATCCGGCGCCATCTAGTGCCTGCGCTACTGCCCTCATCACTAGTATACCGTGTAATTCGACCATTCCCTTGATGGCGTAAGTGAACACTGGTCAAAAATCATAGTAGATGAAAGCTTACGCTCTGCGACGGTTTAGAATCAGCCCATTCATGTTTAATGATGCCCTTTCGACCGTCTGTACTGCCGATTGTGCGGTTGGACTCGAATCATATCGTGCAGGAGTGGTCTCGGCGTGTGGCGACTATAGGATCACGGGTTCAGGAAACGTCACCATCTCCCCGACGCTCGCTGTGGATTATGTGCAAGGCCCCTATGCAGTTCAATGTCTTAAAGATCCCCAGACTTCAACGTTCTGTGGTCCTCTCATCCAGTCTTATAACACAACCGGTGGGTTATTGGCGCTTCCAACCAGCCAGCTCTGCAGCTACTGCGTTCTAGAGACGCTGAACGTCACCTTGTCCAACCCAACAACCTACGCTGTTGGGATTGCTAGCCTGCTTTCATCGGCCATCAGTTTGTGCGGCCCGTGAGCATCCCTCTGCTTTCTGAAATCAGGCATGAGACTGACAGGCAGTATCAGACAATATGACACTTACAATGTTCCCACTGCTCCCAGTGACCAGGTCGTCTTCAATCCCGGTACTTCTGGGTTTGGCTCGAATTCAAGCGCAGCAGCATCAGCTGATTGCAGCATTGTGGGACGCAATGTAACCACTGGTGCTGCCACGACTTGTGCTGTACTCGCCGAGGTACCGCAATAGTTGAGTGATCAAGTAGTTTTCTGCTAACGGGTATCATAGCAATACAGCATCAGCGAATATTCTGTGTTGACCTCAAACCCATTCCTGGCTAACTGTGACATCCCTGCAGATTCCATTCTCTGCCTTCCTCAGGCCTGCACTACATACGCCATTGTAACGAATGACACATGTGACAGCGTGGCGGCACTCGCAGGATCATCAGCAGGGACTACAGTAACAACTACTCAGATCCTATCCTTCAACCCTGATCTTGGCACCTATTGTCAGTTGATGCCACTTCGAGTCGGCAAACAGATTTGTCTATCACCGAATGGGGGGTTCCCACAAGTCGGCGCGACAACAGGAGCCCAGCCCTCAGCCACTCCAACTGCTCTGGCGCCTGTACCTACTCCGACTGTCAGTGGTAGCATGTCTGCGTGCGGCAGATGGTATCAAGTACAATCGGGAGACATTTGCCAGACTGTTGCACTTAAGAATAGTGTAACTTTGACTGATTTCCTGACGCTCAACCCGGGTGAGCATGTATGTTTCCTCAATGCAAGAACTTGTCGCTAAATCTGCATTTCAGAGATTGATGCCAACTGCACGAACTTGTGGTTGAATTACTACTATTGTGTGGCACCCTTCCCGCCATTCTCATCTGTCACTGTCTCTCCTATTGTCACTACCAATTACTCTAGCGCCACAATAATGAGCTACACAATTCCAACGGCCAATTATACGCCTACGACTTATATGGTTTCCCTTACGACGGCTGGCGTGACAGCGCCTACCAACGTCGCAGATGGGACTCGCACAGTAGCATGTGGTAACTATTACAATGTACAAGTAGGTTTACAATAACCTTACATTAATATAAACTGATCATTCGGTCCTATTCCAGGATGGCGACACGATTGACTCCGTCTCAGAGCTTGTAGGGGTGAGTTCCACCGAGCTCGAGACCTGGAATCCTGAGTTGATCAATGGCTCGCTTCCTGGAACGGGCTCGGCCATCTGCATTGTGTTTCCGATGGGAAATTATACACTCATCCCCATTCCGCCCCCCATCAACGCGTACCCCAATGTTACTGCAGCATGCGCTCAGTATTACACCGTTCGTTCCGGCGATATTTGCTCCTCGATCGCGGCTACGTTTGGTCTGACCAGCGACCAGCTTTCGGCCCTAAATCCGGGTCTGAAAACCGACTGCACAAACTTAATCCTGGGCGAAGCTTATTGCGTGTTCCCCACGTATCCTGTCTCCAGCATTGACATTGGCACTGGGATACCCCCCAACGTTGCCACCGGAACAATTACAGACGGCTGCTTGGAGTATTACACTGTCGTATCCGGCGATACTTGTGGTCCTATCGAGGCGAAGTTCAATTTGACCGGCGCGCAGTTCTTGACTTACAACCCCGAGATTGCCGCAGATTGCTCCAATCTTCAGCTTGGCCTTGCATACTGCGTGAAGGCCAGCGTGGCCACAGGCCCTCCAACAAACCTTGCGAGTGGCTCGTTCAGCAACTGTACCCAATATCACACCGTGGTTTCGGGGGATAACTGCCCGTTGATTGAGACTACATATTCGATTGCCGCCGTAGACTTCTTTCGTTGGTGAGTATTTAGAAGATGCTCATCTCCTGTCCCATTTCCGCTGACGATGCCGCAGGAACCTGGAGGTATCCACGGATTGCACGAACATCCTCGTTGACAAAGCCTACTGCGTAGGCGGTGGTAGCCCTTGCGGTAAAATCTATACGGTGCAGAGTGGCGACTACTGTTACGCAATCACGCAGAGCCAAGGTATCACTCAGGCGCAGCTGAACGCACTGAATCCTTTCATCGACCCAAACTGTGACTTGATCCCTGGGGAGAATCTTTGCGTGGGGTAAAAGTGATGTGTCTCGGTTTCACGGTCGATAAATTTGTTCTATTGAGGTGTATCTAGTCGAAGTAAAATACACGACCGTCTTCTGTAAGTCCTGGTAATTCAAGAATACCATACGGTGTGATAGCTAGCCCGTTGGGATCGGTGACTCCTTCAAGGCGAAGGGTCGTCTGCACATACCCAAAGGGTACCGGGTCTCTGTGCTCTTCCGGCGCCTCATCATATTCAACACCCGAAGGTAATGCCCCAAGATCACTTCTATCCGCATCCTCATCATTTTTGAGAATGGTATCGAGATGCGCGTCCCACTCTGATGGCGCCCGCTGTGGCCATGGATATTCTTCATCATACAACGTGCCATCAACAGCACAACAAAATCGACGAGTCACAACCTTGACCTGAGCATGGCAATTCACGAGCTTTTCATTCCAGTCCGCTCTCTCAGAAGGCTGCTTCGACAGTAGCGAAGCAAGGAGGGTTTGATCAAAGTCTAGTATAAATATCTTAGTTCGTCCAGCGTCGCCTATGCTATTTGCCAGGACACGAGTCCCAGTGACAGATGGGGAGCCAGACAGGTTCAAGTTTAGTGTTCAAGCGTCATTCCGACAATTGAATACCTCATGCATCCCAGGTGGGTCCTTTGAGGTTGCAAATGACTACAATAACGGTCAGTGAGAAGAAGTGGTTAAACATGTCTTAAAATGCACAGGTATATCTCCTGAAAGAAGTTCGGTTTTGAAGATTGTCATGCGGCCCTCCCTATCATGATCGTGGACGATTATCGGACCTGAAGTCAAGGTGCTCCTTTGCCCAAGACTATTGGATATCATAAAGATCAGGGCCTACGCGTTGTCAAAAAAGCACAGAGACTGGCGAATCGGCCGTCGCACCTCCGGTATCTTTATCGAAGTGATGTTCATTGACAATCTGTCAAATAGTTAAGTCCATTAAGTGAAACACGAGACCGAGCCTGCAAAGGAGACAGGAACTATCATGACGAGAAGAGGTTTTGTTATCAACCGTCGCTAAATCCGCAGACAGTCGCCTCCAGGAAGTAAAGAAATCCCATGGCTCTCAGGTATATGTATTCTGCGTTCCCAATCTGTCTGTCATACCAGCTCTAATTTCCTACCATAGGATTTCTATCCCGCGTACCTCCAACAATCCAAGAACTTCTCGAGCCATCACGTTACAGTGGATACGGTTATTGGCAACGGCGTACGTGGCACTCCGTCTCCGCTTTACATTATTTTTCTCATATTCAATTTGCAGTAGGACTGGCTGGTAAAGTGCTATCATGGACTGCCTGAACGTCCAGACTGCAGATCACCTGGATATATACATAGGAATCGTCTAAGCTTGATCGCATCTCTCATCTATGATGCGCTGTTGGATTACGATTGTCACATAACCGACCTGCAGATTGGAAAATGGTCAACGCGTCCTCTCAGTTCCACAAGAAGGTCGATATAACTATCGCGTTGAGGCTAGGTCTGTCATCAACTTGGAACATTAGATGGACATTCGCTACTGCTCCCTCAACCAGAACCTCGAAAAGTTTCTTTGGCGTTCTCTGATTCCTGATGTCGTAACCCTTTCGTCTTACAAGACAGGGCAGGATTTAGTATACATGAATGCAGCACTCCTTGTCATAGTTGTGATTTACGCCTATTTAGGGCCATGTCATCGGAGCAAAAATTACTTGTTATTGTTGACTGACCGCCAAAAGGGCCACAGTACCAATCGACAACAATGAAGCTTGAGCCATGAAGGGCAATGCTCCATAGGTTATTGCGTATAAATGTCCTGCCGTGGTCCTATTTCAACAGACAATCCCCCGCAGAGTCGCTCTCTTGTCCTGTTCACTTTTGCCTACCACGAAACTTTCAGCAATGCCGAGTTCAATCAGTCTTCAGGAAACGCACAAATCTGGAATCTCGGAAGACTTCGTATATGAACAGAGAGAAATAACTCACCTTACCTTTCACCTTCCTTGCCCCGAAGTATGTGCTTCCCCCTTCACATATCATTTATCTTTTCAACTAAATTGATTGATTTCAGAATTGCGGTTCGCCTAACGCTACCGCGAGCAGCCCAATATACGAGAATATGACCTATGAAAACGGAAGGCTGGTACTAAATGGCAACGAGCAAATGGTTCCATTACTCGTTGCCGACCAGGTGCTGACTGGTCCACAAGAAATTGTCATTGGAAAAATCGATATAGACTCAATAGACGACGAAGCATCGGGTACGCAGAATCTACCACCGTGGCTCCTATCAAAGGTAGATGTGGAAAGTCGCTCTGATGTCAAAGAGGTGTCATCTTCTACGTCTGGAATTTAGAAGGACGATCATACGACTCGGACCTCGATATAATTTATTCTCTTACAAAGGACAATATATAATGACAAACGATAAAAGATCCATGGGCGAACGTAAGGAATTGATCTTAGTTTCTAAAGTACACAAATGAGCAACAGCCTCAATCACAGACTTAAATCAACTCCTTCAAAGCATCCATATAACCGAGCATGATCTTGCGATTCGCCAAAGGAATCATGCCTTCTATAAACGTGGAATTTCCATCCAGTGGCAGGCAAAATCGTTGAACATGCGTAATTTTTGGCGGCTTCTGCGCACTCTGGACACACTCCACCAACCCGGCTGTTATCTCGACTTTGTAGAAAATGGGGGTGGTTCCTTTCATGACGAGACCCAAGAAGAGTTGTTTGTTGAAAGGAAAGAGGCGAGCGCGGCGACGATCGCGATTGTAACACTGGAAGGCCCCGATAGCTTGGGCAAACAGCTGTGCCTCGGCAGAGCACTCGGAACGAGGGTCAGGTAAAGGTGCTGCTTTTACAAGTAGAAGGACTGTGTCTCCGTTGTGTGCTCCTGTGGAGGGGAAAAGGAGACAGGCATCAGCGGTAGTGTGAACGGTGCGACCACACATGAAAAGGGGTAGGTCATGATCCATGCGGAGGACACGCCGATAATTCCCTTCATACTCGGGATGCAATTTGGACGGCTTGGGCTTAGAGAAGTCGAGCATATGAAGGACGTGAATGGCAAAATCTATGATGGCTGATGTCTGTTTATCGCCTTTTACCATGGCAGCTTCAAGGTAATTGAAAAACAGACGTTCGTCGTTGGTAAGCGCCGTGTGAGTATGCAAGGGGTGGGGTTGTTGAGGATAAGTAGCCTTGGTATTGAGTATCGTCGGGCTGACGCTGGGGGCAAGTGTGTCCCTCAAATGAGCACCGAAAAAGGTGATGGCATCGACGTCGACGACCTTGACATTGCATAAGGTCAAGTCAGCATTTGTCCAAGCCGCAGCGGACTTGACAGTCAAAGAGTTAGTGAACGGGTAGATTTGGGTGGGACTCATCATTAGAGGGTTGGGCGATGGAAAATTTCCGGGAGTGCGAAGTCTTAAAGCATGCTCAGAGATAGGGTCCAACAGGCTCTTTGATAATTTGTGTTTCGCTGAAAAGGGATAAATGGTGAGACATTTTGCTCTGTTTATAGAACAACTAACTCACCTCACGCTGAACGAGATTTTAAGGCTTGGATAGTGGCTCGATTTCCAAGCTTCACTGCATCCATGGGACAAAAAGGATCCGGAATGTCACTCCGTCGGTTCCATTTAGTAATAGAACAAGGAATAGGCAGCAGAATGAAGCTTCGACTCGGTATCGTGGGAGACTTCTTTCACGCGGTCTGCCAAACTCGGTCCCTACCATTGAATTTCGGAATAGCATGTAATGGACGACGGGTCCAAGCGGGCTACAAAGACGATGAGATGTACATACGAATAAGTCAAGATAGCCGAGAAAAGCGTCATTGACCAATTCTCAAAAGGTCTCACCACTTTGTCTAGGAAATAGAATCTGCACCATTATCTGATGATTTGAACCTCCCGTGGGTTTCTTCGTTTCTCTCAGAAGGTTGACCCTGAGCCAGTCGAAACTTCTTCGTCGAGTAGACAGCTGCCTTTGTTGGACCAAACTGTTACAGGCCATTGATTTTCAAATGAAGAAACTCTCAGTCAAACAACAGTTACCGACTGACTCGTTGAGTGAAAATGACTTCTCGCCAGGTGAATTTGGGTTTTGATCCTGACACCTGATAAGATTAAGTATGGCGAGTTGCTGGCAATGTGATGGGATCAAATCGCCTGTTTGTGAAGTTTACCAACAATGCGAAAACTCGCAACTTACTTTGGATTCTATTCCTTTATCCTGATCTCCACTTCTTTTCTCGAAGTCCTTTCTACGACCACTCAATTTCCAGTTCAGCTTCCGAAGGACAATTCCATGGAAAGACCACAGTCCCACGATGAACCACCACTCATCTCCCCCAAAGTTGAATCCTACATACGTTCTCTTCTCTCAACTCATTCCTCACCTGGGCTGGCTGTGTCTGTTGTCCTGAAAGATCCCTCTGTACCTACTGGCTTTAGGTATCAACTGTTCGGAGCAGGAAATGCTCGCACGTCATCATTCCCACTTGTCCCAGTGACACCCGATACCCTTTTCGCTATCGCGTCAAACAGCAAATTGTTTCTCGCTTTATCAGCTGGCTTGCTCATCTCAAATAATTCTCTTGATGTCGACTGGACTACGAAAGTTGCGACGTTGATACCAGAATGGGGACTAGCTGACTCGATTGCTTCTCAAGAAGCTACCATCCTCGATCTTCTCGTGCATCGAACTGGTATGCCTAGGCACGATTTCGCTGGTGCTCCACTAGAAGGAGGAGTTCCCGCTATGGTTGAATAAATTCCGTCCTTTTTTTTAGTGTCTTACAGATATCTATAGATAGCCAATCTACGTCATCTCCGCCCCTCAGCGCCCTTCAGAAGCACATTTCAGTATAACAACATGATGTACGAAACCCTTTCGTATCTTCCGAAGCGTCTCCTCAACGTCTCCTTTGAATCCTTTGTGGATGAACACATCTTCAAGCCGGTCGGCATGAATGCTTCCACATATAGTGTTGAGGAGGCTGAAGCCCGTATGTATCCTCCGGGTCATGTATTCGTAGGCGCCAATAACACTCTCACGACGAATAAAAAATCTGTGACACAGTCAATTCCGGTCATGGCCGAAGGTCATCAGTATTCTTTACGTGACTTTTATCTGGAGGAACGTGGTGAGCTCCGTCCAACTGTTCCGTACTTTCAGCGCCCGGGAAAAGAGCGGGTATGGGCGGGAGCGGGTGGAATTCTAACATCTGTTAGAGATATGGTCAGTATATGTCCTTACGCTTCTATTTTAAAAACACTCGGGTTTACATTTCGCGACTCGTAGGTACCTTGGCTATCTACATTGCTCAACGGGGGCATCATCCCCCTGAAAAATGTTACGCTTATTCCTCCAGAAGTCCTGAATCGTCTAGAGACCGGAGTCATGGTGACAGAAGGCAAAGCTGCGTACCCGGAGCTTGTAAGTCTCTGTGCCTTGTAAACTTACTCTTAACCTAGAGTCGCACACTGTATCTCTGTAGTCGCCGAAGGTTTATGGTCCTGCTCAGTGGCGATACACGTATCGCGGACATGAAATAATCGAACATGGGGGCAACAACCCAGGGTTTAAGGCTCAGGTTGCACGTTTACCAAATCTTGGTGAGAGCGTAGTCTGTTCGAACTATCTCGTAGTCTCAATAACACTGACCCTCTCCTGCCTGTAGCTGGAATGCTACCATTGTTTCCTAATGCTAATGGCCTCGGGATCGCCGTATTTTCAAACGATGCTGATGGAGGTGCCGTACTCGAAGGTGTAAAATTCCGTATTATAGACGACCTTCTTCGTCTCGAAGAGATCGACTGGTACTCGAGGTATTATGGTCACATAATCCGTTGAAAACGAAAGTACTAATTCTCGGGTAATAGGTTTGTTAATGAAACCGAAACATACTATGCGAAGAAACGACGTATGGCGGTTCCTCGCCCACAAGATCCTCAGCCTCCCCCTCGTCCAATATCTACTCTACAGGAATTATCCTTCAGTCATCCAGCATATGGATTACTGCAGCCATGCTACGTGCCCCCAGAATCACCCAATGCACAACACAATTCTTCCACTTCTGGAGCAGGTACCTTCGCTCTCGACAGAGCACGGTCGTGTGCTGCATTCCTTCAACATCCAACCACGCAACTTCTTCTCTCAAAAACACCTATTACAGATGTCCCAACCATTGTTATACCTTTCCATCGTACTTTCGCCACGCATCTCCGTTTGACTCATTGGAGCGGACCGTGGTTCAACGTCACTGTCGCTTGGGGAAATCATGGAGAACACGAAAGCAAAGATGAAAAGAACAGGATTCTGATCGGCCTCGATGAGCAATTTCATGTCGAGTGGGTCACGTATGAGAAGGAAGAAGGTTTGGCTTTTAGAGGCGGTATATGGGGTATGGAAGGTCCGGATGCGACGTCCCCAAAGGATGTAGGGAAAGAGGGTGCAGAAGTCTGGTTTTCCAAAGCCTAGGCGAATATGCTTGAGGTTGATGCTGTATCTAGGTAAGCGACATCTTTATGCAAGACACGAAAAGATTCTAACCTTTGACTTCTCCCGGGATTTTCATGCAGGATCTCCATATTTACCATGCAATTTTCGACAATTATTTACAGAAAAATCAAA
Organism: Termitomyces sp. T70a; assembly: GCA_017657195.1. Lineage (NCBI taxonomy): Eukaryota > Fungi > Basidiomycota > Agaricomycetes > Agaricales > Lyophyllaceae > Termitomyces > Termitomyces sp. T70a. The sequence goes on from JAGGAT010000398.1 coordinate 19,120, forward strand.
TGTTGTCATTATTGTTCCATGGCCGCAGATAAACTGCATCCTTTTAGATGCTGATGTTAAGTACATTGGCGCTGCCGCCATTTGCTGCTAGACACACAATCTGAATCCATCACGTCCAATAGCTTTCCCAACAGGGGTTTGTGGCAAGTACCCTCTGTTCATCCCATTGTTTGCAGGTAACGAAAGGGTTTTTGTTCCAGCGCATACCCTGAACTACCGCGATGACAACTCGTTACTTCTATCTACAACTCACACACGCAGAATATGGCGGTATTCTTTATGCACATATACACTCCTAGTAAGATATTCCACATTTCTTATCGACCCAACTTCTGACAATCGACTCTATTAGTATCTGGAAGAACTTCTTCGGCAATCTTCGGGCTCTTGGCACATGGGAAGACCTTTTTTTAGGAACAGTGTGTTTCCACAATGAAAATTTACGCAACCAGTAGATAATTGGCACAAGCCAACATTTGCACCCGGATCCTTTCGGTTCGAACGATATTGATATAGGGTCATCATTTGGTACGACCTTCGTCGGAAACAATACCAACCTCTTATCTTCGTGACGGCTTCTGGTTCTCCTTTCAAACTTTAATGCAATCTCAGGGATCTCAGAATGTCTAGCGACTTAACCAAGCTAGTCGTTCCTGTCCTGATTCTGGTTCTCCTGTCAAACTGTAATGCAACCCCAGCGATCTCAGAACGTCTAGCAACTTGGTAAAGTCAGTAGTTCCTGTCCTGTTCTCTACAACGCATGCTGCGGAACCTTGTTTTGACATACATCTTGAAGGGAATAAACCTAACATGGTACATACTCATCTTATCATTCAGTGATGAAACCATTCCAAAGTATGACATCGACCCTCTCTGTCATGAACTCTTTACGGCCACACTGGTCAAAGACCGGGAAGCGAAATCCACTACATCCGTTGCTTTAGAAAGCTGTTTTCCACTTCTACTGCTGAAAAAGACTATAAATGCTGTTCAAATGCTGTTCTACCACGTCAGGGTGTATACCATCTCTCCACTACCAATGTTCGCGCGTGTGTTTAAGCTAGTTATCGTCATCTTAGGCTTTTTCGGCTCTCCAGCACTTCCAGGCGATCTTAAAAGTAGTTTGGACTCTCGATCTATAAACGCGTCCTTCCCTGGAGATCCATTTTATTCTAGCGCAAGCAGTGCTTGTATGGTCCGTGTTCTTAATCTTCACTTTACCATTCTAATGTAAACCCAGTCAATCTTCGTTTTGCTTTTCGTCCTGCCGCTGTAACCTTCCCCACAAACGCAGAGGACATCTCTGAAATTATTCAAATCGGTGCTGCCAAAAAGCTGAATGTGGTCGCCCAAAGCGGCGGAGTAAGTCGACGAGGAAATCATGAGTTGGTCTTGTAGTTGACTATATCTTCCATTTAGCATAGTTATATTGCTAATGGCCTTGGAGGAACCGATGGTGCTCTCGTGGTAGACCTTCGGAATCTCAACAACATTACCGTAGATACGGCAACCGACACAGCGATCATCCAGAGCGGGAACAGACTTGGGAACGTTATCACAGCCTTGGCAAATGCAAGTCGTGCCCTTCCTCATGGTGTTTGCCCCTACGTAGGAATTGGAGGGCATGCTTGTACGCAGAGGTCAAGTTCAACCTAGCTGACGCGTCTCACTCTCTACGGACAGCTTTTGGAGGATTTGGTTTCACTTCGCGAATGTGGGGCCTCACCCTCGATACCATCAAAGCAGTCAACACCGTCCTTGCAAATGGAACGATTATTCGTGCGACTGCAGACAATTATCCCGATTTGTTCTGGGTAAGTTATAGTTCAGAACCTTGGCAAGGAGATGGTCTTTAATACTTTTTCGTGTAGTGTCTACGAGGATCCGCCAGTTCATTTGGTATCGTCACTTCCATTGAGGTCTTGACACAGCCAGCTCCTCAATCAGCCACCATCTTTCAGTATACGTGGCATTTGAACGTCAGTGCTGCAGTTCAAGGACTCACAGCCTTCCAGTCCTTTTCCCAAACAAACATTCCAGCACATTTTGGTGGGGAAATCAACTTTTATCGTGGCTTATCCGCTGGTACTGTCACCTTTGAGTTATTGGGAGGATGGTATGCGCCTGTTGAAGGACTGAATAGGACAATCGCACCTTTTCTTAGACAGATGCCAGATGCAGCGACGACTCTGATTCAAACGGGAACATATCTGAACAGTGCAATTATCCTGGCTAACGGATCCATTGACACTACGAGTGCACCTGATGGTCATGATACATTTTACGCCAAATCATTAATGACGCCAGAAAGCTCGCCTATCTCGGAAAAGGCGCTCCGTGCCTTTGTCCAGTATATCGCAGACGAGGGTTTCACAACGCAGATGGTGGACAAATTTCATCCCTGGGTTAAAGCGCTTTACTGAGATTCCTTCAGGAATGGCATATTCAATTTGAATTGTACGGTGGAAAGAATTCTGCGATTAAAGCCATCGCTCCGGATGAAACGGCATTTGCACACAGGAGGTCTACATTTACGATTCAATTCTATGCGTCGGCCCCGGGTCAAGTGCCACCATTTCCATCTGATGGATTTACATTCCTGGAAGGTATGTCTTGCAGTTTGAGGCCACTGTTGATTACTAATCCCATTGTCCGTCAGATATGGTTCAAACCATTATACGTAACAGCCCGTCAAACTGGGATTATGGGCAAGTTGTTTCCTTGCTCTATATCTTGAGCCATCGAGATGATGAAATGTTGTCACAGTGCTTATATAAACTACGTTGATGACAAACTTGTTGACTGTACGTATCGGTTGACTCACCTCTTAAACGATATAAGACTAACGTCGCATACAGGGAGGCAGCGGTACTACGGCTCTCACTATGCTCGTCTCCGCTCCTTGAAAGGCAAATATGATCCTCACGGTGTCTTTGAGTTTCCTACTGGTATCGACGAATGAGTACAATGCGATAGTTGACTGCCAAATTCTACATATGAATATTCAACCACCATAGTCCCTTATTTTCTAGCACCAAGGCCCGAATCCTTGAAGAGTTACCCTAACGAGCTCTGAGCATGGTTCTTCTGATCACATTTCTTCATCAAATAACTCCCTGCCCTTACTTTTCTGTCCTGCAATGCACCCATGAGCAGCGTCGAGTCAACGACATGATGATCCTTATCACCTGCATGGACATAATTTTGTGCAAAAGGATCCGATCTCTATGTGCGCATCGAGATTTCATGTTTAACTGTATCATTCTCGTTATCATTGATTCTGACCCGATCAATACATATGCAATTTCTCAATTGGTGATGTACTTCCAGATGGATGATGATGATGAGGGAAGAAATAACGCCGAGATCACATGGGAAGGTTTCCTACGACATTGAGGGATCGTCAATCATTAAACGATTAGACTCCAAGTTCTTATGGGAAAATGAAGAGTTACGTGATATCCCAGTGTGATCCCCGGTCCTGATCACTGACCTCTCAAGCAATTTCATGAATTGGCTCGTGTTCACGGAGGTCAAGGTCACGAGAAGTGTAGCATTAGCCTGATACTTGGAATTTTACAAATGTGGAGCATAAAAGAGATCCAGAACTCGCATCTAGCGGGAAACAAAGAATATCAACTTGATGCCAAAGCAGGTGATGAATGGGGGTATTGGCACCTTTAAATATCTTTCGCTTCATGTTGACAAGGATTGTACACCATGACCTCACCAGAATAGCTCAATTATTCCATTCGAAGCCTCGGAGAATGGTCCCAAGGTTCTGTCAACAAGCGGGCATGAAATTGAGCACTTGTCTAATCTAACCGTTTAAAAAATTGACCCCTACCCGATTTGAACGGATGACTTTGTGGAAGCCAGAAACTGGAATCACACACTCTACCACTGAGCTAAGGGGTCTTGTCCATATTGAGATGTGTTGCCTGACACACCTCAAGTAGAGAAGATCACTGTGATCACATGGTTCGTTGATTATGCGATCTCTTGTCCCCAGGACAGCATTCTTGGTCTTGACTACTTCTCTCCGTCGTTGTCTGCGACGGTGCCAACTGCTTGACAATTATGACTACCGTTTCCCCCTTTGCCCGTAGCAATGCCCTTGAGGATTCTCTGCTTACGGGACGTGAGCAAACCGTAAGCCGCCGTTTCAGTCCTTCCCATCTCTTGAGCCTTCAACGCGAACAGATTCGTTCCAGATCGAGGAGATGTACAGCGTACCCGAAAGCTTTCTCGAAATTGAAGTAAAGAATCCTCAGACGCATGGTGAATATCTCCGTTGCTACCGTGTGATCCTGATTGCTGATAACAAGTAGGTTTTGGGCGGAAGATGTACACTGATTACGAGGTCGTGTGCAAAGTATATCGCTTTGGCTTTCGCGTTTTCTCTTGCTCACTAATGACTCTGCATACTAGACGAACATTCCTGCCTTCAAGCTACGCCATTCTCTTGTTCGCCGCCGTTACTCCGACTTTGAAGCTTTTCGCGATATCCTTGAGCACGAATCCACTAGAGTTAACATCCCCCCTCTTCCCGGGAAGGTATTCACCAACCGCTTCTCGGACGAGGTCATTGAGAGCAGGAGGGAAGGGTTGGAGCGATTTTTAAGCATTGTTGCGGGACATCCTTTGCTTCAAGTAAGTTTCTCATTCATCTTGCTCCAGTTTGCCAGTCTTTCATGGGATTTCCTATAGACTGGAAGCAAAGTCCTTTGCGCTTTTCTTCAGGATCCCGGCTGGGATAGGACTCAATGGGTCTAATTACACGCTAGCTGTTGCGGTGCCTTCATTGCAAATTTTGAGTTCATGGTGTTAGTTATTCATGCTATTGGTGCCTTTACATTGCTATTACTTCGTCGTCCATGCCTTCTAATCTTCTCGAATCCTCTGTTCCTGTATTCTGTATCGCTCAATGATTAATCGGATGGCTTTCTCTGCCAGCGTCCTTCCCTCCCGTCGTAGGCCCTTAGACGAGCAACACAGAAGTACTTGATCGAAGTCACCCATAAAAAGCATCATCGGATTGAGTCACATGAGGTCCATCGGTACTTTCACCGCCTTTCACTGTCCACTCTTAATATTTCCACCTCTGATCCCCAGTTGTGAAGGCTGTTTTGACATCCACGCTGTCGAGTGTCGACTGAGCATTAGTTATCTGTAATTCTGTGCGGTTCAGCCGTTGACATAATATGACGGTAGAATCAAATGCTGACTTAACCTGGGCATCGATCACACTTTCTGAGGAAATATCAAAGCGAAAGATGAATTAACAATAGGGACTCAACAAGAATGGCAAACGATTTCGCGGTCCTTTGGTCGTGATTTCAACTTTTTTGTACGGTAAAGCTGAATGAAGTCAGAGCGGGTGACGAGTGGGGTTTGCAGAGCTGGCTCGACTGAAGTGTCCACTGTTGAAGACATATACCGGAAACAAACTGACCAGAACAACCGTGTTTAGCTTATCAATTATCGACTCTCGGGTGGCTCATCTCTATGCGCACAAGTACTAAAGGTCTGCCTACTTACTGCTTGCTAAGATGCACGATGTCCTCTACCAAATAGTCTCCTTGAGGACAACCTGGCCAACGTGTTGTCCAAAGTATTGATGAGCATAGCCTTACAATATGTCAGTTTTCGTAGGAAGTACCATGACAGCCCTCACTGGTTGGGTGTAAGCTGTCACTGTTGAAAGTCAAGATCACGGGGAAAAGCCTTGATTCAATTCATAGACTCACGCCCAGAACGAATCGGAGTTTGTACCAATCGTCGAGTTATCGACGAAGCCATAAGCGGTCGGATTGTCAAGGATTGTCGAGAATAGTGCATGAGAATCCCAACTGTATATCATCACCTGTGAGATACCGTCTGAATTGAAACGCGATATATGGGTAATCCGAGACATACGTCACTGTTGTTAACCTTGAACTTGGCGGCATGTGCCGCCAATTTAGTGTTAAAGCCTTGGATGACGCTCTCCAACAATGATGTGGCGTCAGGCCCTTGTGCGGTCATCTGACAAAGGTTCCGCGAGTTCGAGCAGAATACAAGTGAAGTAATATTACCAATGGCGAACGATCAGTGGGAGGAACGTTGACAAAGAGGAAGTTTCTGGCTCCCACATCGCTGCGGAAATCGAATAAGTTCAATCATTAATGGTGTGGTTACAAGCCATACTACTGCAAAGAATGAGATGTCAAAACAAAGCAAAAGCATGACATGATGCGTACGAGCTTCTGAACCAAAGCGAACAAGGCATTCAAGAGCGTATCGGAAAATCTGTGAAGAACGATGTGTTGACTTGGTGTAGGGACATAAAAACAAACACATACGCATCACGGTCCCCGCCTAAATAGTAACTGTTACCAAGATCGTTTATGCCAATCCAGATAGAAAACAGCGAGTTAGCACTGGTCCAGGGGGTAGCCGCTGGCTTGGTCCCAGCACCGCTCAAGAATGGTTGACTTGGTCCGTTACAGACAGAACCGTGGGAGCATAGGGCGCGACGAGTGCAGAATCGATCGTGGCGCCTCCGTAAGCGTAATTGTATGTAAACAGAAGAGAGTTGTTGTATTTAGTGGTGACGCAGTCAACCCAGTTCTCACCACCGGATGAGGTCCAGCCGGGATAGGGCGGATTTCCCAAAGGGTTTCCAATGTAGGGAAGAGTGAGCGACGGGTCGAAGCCGGTTTGAGTGTAAGAGTCTCCACTGATTTTTAACGCCCTCATAAGTAGGCAGTAGCTGGACGAGGAAGAAGCATAACGCTTACAAGCTAAACCAGTAATTTACGTCGATAGTGGAGGATGCTCGAGACAGGGCACTGGTGATACATTGCACGAGGGATACAGATTGAAGGCAGAGCCTCATTGGTGATCAGAGACGTAGAGTAGTAGCGTTCACATTCATGGTGAGTTAGACTCTTTTGAAGCGCGATAGTGGGAAACAGTATTCGTCAATGGAGACGAACACAGGATAGAAGCATCGTGACAAATATTTGTATCCATATGTATGGTCAGTGACGTTTATTGACAATTTGGGAATTTGCGTTTCTGGTTTTCTTATGCCATGGCTTCAAGTAGGGTTATATGGCTGTGGGGCAGCCGTAGCGGGCATGCAGGTAATTCGGATATTTCTCCGTAAGAACAGAGGTCGTCAAGTAGAGCACGCCATGATCCATTTTTATTTACCTTGCGTGATCGTAGATATCTTCTTTAAATCAGCTCATGTGATCTTCCACTCCTTCATCTTCTCTCTCGACCTTGGTCGCCCAAATAGCCAGTGCCCAATCCTGTTCTGTCCTTTCAGTGACATGCACGATCGGCACCCCTCGGAAGACAACACAAAAGGAAAGACGCACAAGACGCAGTAGAGACCAGGGAAGGATGTTTCTTGCTATGCCTCCATATTTTTTTCGTCGTACAATTTGGGTATCTCGTACTGATCCGTACTCGTACCCGCTCAAGTCTGAATCCGACTTCGCCAATGCGGATCCCGCTGAGAGAAGGCGAGACAAGGGGAATGAATATGGAATGGGTCGTGGTTGGTACTGTTGAGGAGCGGAGCCTGTTGATCGGAGAGTTGGTGGCATACTCGGAATTGCTGTTGGTGATAATATGTACATTCGTAAATGGTGCCACTCGAAACAGTTTACGAGCATGAAACATGGTAATCTGTCGTCCTTGGGTAGAGCTTCCAGGCATCATGCCTCAGGTGCCTCCTAGCGCCTTAGATGCCCACTCACGTTCTCTCAGTCATCGGAGCTTCTGAATAACCAGGTACCATGCTCCGCGAGAGTACAGATGCATCCTCATCGTTTCCCGCGATGTTAGTGTCCAAGGCGTGGCTGACACATAAAGAAATCCATGTTAGACTGAAAAGAAGTCGACAGGATACGCAATTCGAAGGTGATATAAGCGTACATGGATGTTTAGATGTCTCTGGGCCGGGAGTAGACAATTACTGTAGGAAGTACAAAACAAGCGCCCGCGAGCATGTATACAATCCATTAGAGTCCCTATGAGCACTTTCTTGGGTTCTCGTTCTAGACCAATCAGCTGCAGCCAATGTGTCCATTGCTAATAGTCACGCCGTCACATTCTTCCATCTCAATCAACTGTTGGTTGTCAGCCTCTCGTGGCGTGGAGAATAGGACTTCTGATTGCCACGACCGCGAGGTAATCCATCTGCCACTGTACGCACTTTTGTTCTGATTTCCATGGGAGACTGGAGGACCACATGATGTCAAAGTAAATGTGTCTGCTGTGTTGAATGTGTCATCGACGCAAGCGCACCTCCTTCTGGCGATCACTTTGGAGCTGCAATGAGAAAGTAGTTACCATGCAATTCTGTGCTCGTATCTTGGTCTTAAGCTCCAGCTATCCTCGGAATTCTTGGACAAGGGGCTTTCAGGGTTGGTAGCCAAAGTTGCCGTCTCTAAACTCCTCAGAAGGTCTCAGATTAAATGTGACGATCTTACGTTTTGCTTTGTCTTCCACAAGACACCTCTCTTTTGCTACATATGTTCCACTGCTATTTCGACAACAGCAAGATTACAGTTTCTTCCTCATGAGATCCCTACATAGGGCACGTTGATGACATCCATAGTCAGATGATGATTGCGGTCATAAGAACTATTCACTTTGTGTATGTGCCATCACCATTAAACCGATTTAGCGCTTCAACGAGTTCTAACAGGTGACACAGAAGTCCTCTATTTTCCCTCCTGCGCAAGAAATTCACAACATGTCCGAGCTTCTTGAGACTTTACTTGGTGTAAAGCCAACGGAAAAAAATCAGAGACTCTCAAATACGAACCTCGACGGATCCGGATTTCATTGGGAATAATTCTTTCCGTAGTGTTCCCGGGGTTGTGCTAGACAAGATGTAGGTTTCCAAAACAAAGAGCATTGCTTCATGTAGCCTGTCTGTGCATGCGCTCATCAGGGCAGTGTTTTTCTCCAAGTCCATATGATGATCGGCACATAATTACAACCTGTATCATCAGACGTCAGGCTTTACTGATACTATAACTGATACAAGCTATCTTGGTGACAGCTTCTATCATGCCATCATCCGCACCTTCTACACATAAGAGTCTCTCGTCCTTTCCAACTTCTCTCAAACTTCCTTTCAAGTCTCCCCATCAATTCCATTCTATTGCCTACCCACAGTCTGAGCACAACTACATCTTTCTCTCACAACTCCTCAAGCCCGATAGTCAAACCTGGGACAGCAATGTTCAACATATCAGTAATTTACGGACCGGTATTCGCAGGTATGTAATACCTCAGAAAGCTGGGCTAGTATTTCCATTTCTCTTCACATTATAGCTGCTGTAATAAGCGTGGCGTATGGGTAATTCTCTGTATTTTTTTAACTGAAACTCAACTTCACCTCAGTCTTTTGGGGGTTACATGTGCACAAACGGCATATTACTTCCAGCAGTATCCTGATGATGGTCGAGTGTTAAAAGGAGTGGTAAGTGTAGTTTGTCTGTGTTCATGCTTTCCTATTATTTGTTTGATAATTATAGGTTATAGTGCTTCTGTGAGTATCATAGGCATCTTCTAGTCGGACATGAAATTTAGCATCATATCAGAATTATGGAGGGCGCACAGATAGTTTCTCTGATACACGCAGCGCATTTTGTCTTCATGGTCTGCAAGATGGCTGAGAAAACATTCGAAATTTTAGATGTGCCAATGTCAGTGTGATAACATTAATATCTCTGTACTAATGTTGACGCGTAGCTCTTAGAGGAGCTTGTGTAAGTGGAATAAATCACTTAATTTGTACATTTGGAGACACGAGGTAGCTTGCCATTGCAATTACGGTGCGTCCTCATTCATTTGCCTTCGTAACTTTCTTAACCAATTACCATAAAGATGGTCCTTACATCAGCGGTTCAGAGGTGCGTCCATACCATGGTCGAGCCATGACCCTGATTGAGGTCAATATTTCCGTCAGCTTCTATGCATGGAGGATATATCACTGTAGGCACTATGATTTTCATTTGATATTTCAAGTTTACCCGACGATCAATAGTAAGTGAAAGACATCCTTGGCGGAACCCGCTCGTTGCATTTATAGTATGATGCATCATTCTACTTTGCAAATTTACAAGTCTCAAACGCCAATCACACTTTCTCAGTTGATTACAGCTCTTGTCGCATTTTGTAAGGTCATGTATTGTTGTTGCTTTTGATACCTCATGTTAAATTTCTCTAGGTAGTGGACTTGGTGAGACAGCTTAATATTATCTTAACTCTTTCTGATTCAAGCACAATGTCGTTGTTATATCACTTCAGCCCTTAACGCTTTAATGTACGTATTGGTGATTTGCAGGCAACAGTCCAACAGTCTTTGAGCTGTCAAACAGGTATGGTAACCCCCCACTACAGGTTATGGATGCACAGCGACAACGCGTAGGGATATCCACTTTTCAAAGTGTATGCTTGCTTCTAATTGACGTCGGAGACAGGATCTGTATTCACTCCATTTGGCCATGTGCATCATCTGTGATGTGTCGATCAGCGCATCCCTTGTCTTCTTCCTCAAGGGAATGCCTACCGGATACCAAAGGTGAACTCTATTGTAATTGTCTAACTTACATTCCGTATACGATGTACCCTTTCAGGTCTCAAAACGTAATCAACCGTCTGATTGTCTTCAGGCAAGAAATTCAATTAATCTCTTGGAACACTGATTGAAAGGCTCACACAGTATCGGAATTGGACTACTTACAAGCATCATTTCAACCTGTTCACTCCTGGCTGTGAGCCATACTTAATCCATGCTTGTCAACTGTTTATCAAATATCATCCATCAGTTCCACTTAGCTCGGTCTTTCCCTGTCATCTGTCTCTTTGTTTGTATGTTCTCGTTTGAATTGTCGAATACCTTGTGCTGACGAGCATTAAGTTTTCCTTGTGGTCAACGGAAAATGTCTGTAACCGCCATCAATCATGTTGTTTTCACTCATCCCTTTGCTGATCCAGTCTATGTCAACTCAATGCTAGTAAGCTTGACTGACATTGTTCATAACTGCAATGTTTCATCAAATCCTACCTCATTTCATTTGTAGGTAACGTATGTCAATTTTGTCTTCTTCTACCATAGATTTTGCATCAATTATCACATATATACGCAGACTGAACTCCCGCACAAGCTTCCGAAAAATGCTTGCAGGGACTCGGACGGAAGTATCTGTTCCTCGGGAGATCCCCTTGACAGCACTATAGTAAGCCCCCAGATTCATCAACTTGAATTTTGTTTGTGCATGCATGTGTGTCGTGAGTAAGCCCTTCCTGCCCTTTGTCTTCAGATTTGTTAATTATTTTCTTGTGTATCTGTGCATGTATACCCAGCATGTATTTCACTGAGTTATTTGTGATTTTTTTATTTGCAGTTTTAGCCATTCAATTCAATTTTCATCAAATTGATGCCTATGCAGTGTCATCCCCTTTTCCTCTTGCATTTCAGTTTCTTAAGCTCTTGATATAGCTGACATTCTTGTTTTCTTATGTATTTTATATTCCATTTTATGTACATATTGAACTTTCCTTTCTTTTCTTTATAGTTGAATAATTGGTGTTTTTTCATATCAGATATAATGTACATATGTATGTACAGTGACTGCTATCTTAATTTCCTGTTGTCACTCTGCATGTATTATATATTAACAGCCTATTAGCCTGCATAAAAATTTTGTGAGTTACACACAAAGCCTAAATGCTATGATTGTACTTCACTCATCCCATTAGTGTTGCTTTTTTGACACCTAGACTTCTAACAAGCTGAGAAATACAATTGATATTGTACATGTTTGTATTATAGAAGCAGACTCCTCAGACTGCATGTCAGTCTAAGGAGCATTATGCAAGAACTTCACATGTGCAATTTTTAAAAACACTTATATTTTGCCTTGTAAGTTCTAATGTTCAGCTGTATCCTGCAAAGCTATAGGGTTTTGGCATGCCATGCTCACAACAGCCCATACATTCTCATCCACTATGGAAAGCAAATACATAAGGGGTTGATGTTTTCTTTAGTATCTTATGTGGAATAGACACTCCTATTGGACAGCAGCCTATTGTTTAGATGTAAGAAACTATTATAAAGGCAGAAGTACTTATTGCAAATGCAAGCAAATAGACATATTGTAAGGGTGATCTCTGGAAGCTATGGCTCAATCACACAGCTGGCAGAGAGAGATTCAAAGTGTATTAGTGTATATATAAGTAAGTAATAATAGCTACATACCTGGCAGAGGAAGATCCAAAGAGAACAAGTCTAAGAATTCACTTTGCCAGGTGCTCACAAAAATAAAAGTAAGTCACATAATGTCAGCTTTCGCTGACCTGGGGGCCTTTTCCAAGAAGCAACGCCCTTATGAGGCAGATTTGAGTGCTGAACTATGTGTGTTTAGGGTGTTGATGGCTTCAGGAGGTGTTCTAGAGCATGGAAAAGTTGAAAAGGGCAAGTCTGGAGTTAAACGACTTGTCTTGGGGTTTGGGAATTGGAGCTGGGTAAAGGTTGAGTCAAGGATAGGATTCCTTGATGAGGCCAGAGTTTTGATAAGTAGCATAGTGAGTGCCAGTCAATATAGTGCATGCCAGTCAAAGTAGTGTGTGCCAGACAAGTATTTACAGGAGCAAGCATGAAAAGAGACAGAAATAGCAAGTACAAAAGAAATAGGAGATCACAGTAACAGTTGTTCAATATTGAGACTAAGGTACATCTGAGCTACCTATAGTCTTATATACTCCTGGCACTAGCTCCAGGTATCTATGATAAAGTCTGGGACTCTATAGAGAGTAGAAGAGTGGATAAACAATTGTATACTGATATGATGTTGCCACATCATTTGGAGACATAATGAACACCAGAAGTCAAAATAAACATTTATTAGGGCTGAAAACTGTAAGCCTCCTGGTAAAATACAAGTTTCAGCAACATATCTCCTAAAATACACCAGAAGAAATACAGAACAGACTGGGACAAGGACTATACTAGGCTATACACTCAATAATGGTCCAACCACTATAATGGGAGGGGAAGCATGGGACTGGCAAAAAGCACTGGAATGGCATCAATCTGGCAAGATCTAGATCCAAGGGAGATCTGATCTAAGAATAACCAGTTTGGGATGTTGGCTGAAGGAGATACAGAGAGGATGAATGGAAAAATACAAAAAGAAGATGAATAGAAGAAGATAAATGGAGGGAAGAGCCAAAAGGGGAAACAGAAACTTATGAATGGAAGAATACAAAG
>JAGGAT010000399.1:0-32308 GCA_017657195.1 Termitomyces sp. T70a
CAAATCCGCTATCTTTGGGCCCTCAAATCCGCAATAACGGACAGCATATGTCCAAAAAGGGAAAGTCTCTTTTTTTTCTCGGAATATCAAAGCAAGGTTTGGCGACGTTCAACTTTTCAAGCTATCATCTGTGTAGCAACTCGATACGTAAATTTACATTGAAAATTGTCATACATGTCAAATTAAGGAATCAGACTGCCTCGGACTATTCAGAATCAATCTTGTGCCAAATTGCCAAAAATCTCTCCCTGCCGGCCTCAAATCCGCAATATTGCGGACTAAGGTTGCCTTCCAGAGGCCTCAAATCCGCAAAATCGGGACTTAGATTTGGCAAAAATTCCGCCTCAAATCCGCTATTTTGCGGATAAGTTTTGCCGGGAGCTTCCCGGGTCCTTTGAGGCTGCACTGCACCTGGAGCTGTGTTCAGCATGTAGGTTTGTGATGGGTTTTGCTGACATTGGGGACTTCTAGCAGCAAGTGAATCCTTACTAGATGGACTCAATGTCTCTGAGGATAGTTCCTGAACCTTCAGGGTTCATGGGTTAAGTCCAGAGTTTTCTGGAGGTCTAAGGTGATCTCTGGGGACTGGCACATAAGTCCTGGGCTTTATGAGGTTGGGAGTCCCAGTGTAGTATGAGTAGTATGAAACCAGAGGAGAATTGATCAAGGCTGAACAAAGTTAAATAGAATGAAGCTGAGAGAAAACTGGGAAAGATTTGAAAGAAGCTTGTAGTAGACTTAAAAGAGACATTAGAGCAGACACAAGAGTAACATGAAAAAGAAGTAATATTGAGACTGAGACAGACTAAGCAATGAAGACAAGTAACAAGAGGTTCACAAGGCAATCACAAGCAGTATGTAGGCAATATTGAGACTACTGTAATGAATTGCTGTCTACTGATTAAGTATTGAATGTGGAGCAGACCTGGGACCCTGCACTGGGGCAGATGCCAGATCCAAGGTGGTGGACAACTGATGGTGAGTAGCAGAGCATTGATGGCAGGTGTCAAGATGCTGATGACAGGTATCAGAGCTGATCTGGTCAGGTGCTGAATGTCAGGTGTTGGGTCCAATTGGGTGGCAGCAATCTGGAGCAACCTATCAGGTGTCAGGTCTGATTGGGTGGCAGTGGAGGTGGTTTTGTGAGTCATGACAGTTTAAGCTGAAACCAGCTGAGGATAAATGCATCATGGATGGCACTGACAAAGTATGAATAAAATAGTAGCTTGCTATCAGGCTGCTTGAATAATGAGGCACTGCTGTTGTGAGGAAGTTCTGCAAACAGGACTTTGAGTGTGATGATGGAGCAAGTAGGACAACCCAGATGCTGCTGCCATGATGTGACTTCCTTTTTGGAAAGGATCTGTTTTAAATGCAAGTAAGGTGAGGTAAGCATGTGTGGTGTTTGTGAAACTTGGCAGGAACTGGACCAGTTGCTGAATGAGGTTAAACTGGGTGAGTACTTCCTTTCTTTGCCCACTGTGAACTCTCCACTTTGTAGTAGGCCAGAGTAAGTGAGGCAACATGTGATATAGATAGTTGTGTGGCCAAAGATGATGCCAGGATGGAGTTGGCCAAGGAGGGTGGTGAAGATGGGAAGTGTGACCAGTTGGACAGGGCATTGGTCTTGTTCACTATAGTACTACTTGATGCCTCAAATGAGCCATTGGACAAGCAGGAATTTTGTGGCAGAGAAGCAAAGTTTAGGATCAATATGAAGGGAGTGCACCATAAAGAGGTAAGCCTTGATTGTCTTGAGTTGGATTCAGCCACCAAGGCTTGCAATTTATGAGAGGGTGGTGGCTTCTGAGAATCAGTCCATCTGACTTCAACCTGCTAGACCCCCCTACTTCTAGTGTTCTCTTCTAGAGAGGCCCTCTACAAAGATGACAGGCATGGCAGAGGAGACCCTTGGACAGGAATAGGGATGTGAGGGAGAGTACTGACCTGCTCAGGATCTGAAGCAGCCAGACAAAGCCATCAAGGTAGGAGACTGCATCTATGCTACTACTCTATAGGGCCCACCAACCACAGAGAGGAGATCCAGGCCCATCAGACCACCTCTCAATAGCTGGTCCAGGTGGCCTTTTTCATGAATGCTGATGAGCCTCTGGTCTGATTCACCACATTTTAAGCCATTTACACACCATGTAGCATACAGCAAGGCTTCAGCATTTACTTGACTAACAGGCCTCCATGCACTATCATCCTTGCAATACTGCCCAGCACTTCAAAGTCACATGATAATCTCTATGCATCAGCTAGCCTTGCCACCCACTCCATGGTAGGCTTCAGCTTGCTGGCTCCCCTTCACACAAAGCACACTTCCACTTTGCCCCCAAACTTGATGCATCCTGGTCATGTGATGAATCATACCCTCCACTTGCATGTGCTGGCCTCTTTAAACTTTGATCAACACTTTGATCCTTTCCACCAGCCATCACACCACCACACCCACATCTCATTTCTGCACTCCACTAGCATCTGTCACTGCCATCAGCAGATCACTGCCAGCAATACTTTTTTCTTTCAAGTCTAATAACAATTCCTTTCCATTCCAACTTAATGATGATGGATAACCAATGGCTGACATTTTCTGTTACTGCTCCCAATGTGCCACATTATAATTTGGTGCCCACTTTCATCACAACTCTGTCATGAGACTGACATCTTGCATGTTACCTGGCAGCATGCCTCAGCTACCTGTCCACATGACCACTCATGAGTAGCATTTATCTTGCTTACATATAGTATGATTGATGGACCTTTACTTACACTTTTCATTAGTGGCAACTATTAGAGTCATTGCTGACCCTTCACTAAGTCACTGCCTTTACTTACTATAAATACTTCACTTTTTGTCAGTAGCACATCATCCAATCAAATTGAGCCCATTTAGCTCCACAGTACAGATTTCTTAGAGCTCATCAGAGGTGCTAAGCAATTAGCATCCTCATCTCTCTTCTGGCACCAACCTTTTAGCACTCTTGCTAACTTTTTTGTCTTAATGGTACTGTACAGGTACACTCTTATTGCCAGTACCAATGTTTTCCACTTTGCACTCTTGACTTGTGCACTTAGCAATTACAGCTAAATTTTAGCAGCTTTGTAAACTTACCACCTCCCTTCAACTATTTTCTCTTAACTTCTTACCCCCTGCCACTGTTAGCAGCAACATTTTTTAACCACCTTACTGCCAACTCCCAATTTTAGTAATAAGTAACTGGGACTTCCTCAGTACGTTGTGAGCCCAACATAAAACAAATTTAAGTGCAGCCTACTAAGACAGCATTTAGCTAAATTTTGAGCACATCAACATCCTGCCCCAGGCCTTCTGGGATATAGTTCCTAATCACCTACATGATTTTAAGGATGTCTTTTCCAAGGCCTCATTCAACTCCTTCCTGGAAAGCAAGCAGTGGGACCATGCCATTGAGCTCCTGTCTAGTGCAGCTCCTGCCAGCTGCAAGGCCTATTCTTTCATGCCCAAAGAACAGAACAAGCTGGATGTGTCCTTCCAAAAAAATCTTGAGTCTAGATATATCCACTCCTCAAAGTCTCTGATGGCTTTGCCCTTGTTCTTCATCAAAAAGAAGGATGGCTCCCTCCAATTAGTTCAGGATTACCATGTGCTCAACATGATAATCATCAAGAATTGCTACCTGCTTCCTCTCATCTCCAAGCTCATCAACAATCTCCAGGGTGTGCACTATTTCACCGAGTTGGATGTCCAATGAGGCTACAACAATGTGTGCATCTAGGAGGGAGATGAGTGGAAGGCAGCATTCTAGACCAACTGCAGGCTGTTTGAACCACTGGTAATGTTTTTTGACCTCACCAACAGCCTTGCCATCTTCTAGACAATGATGAATGACATCTTTTGTGATTTAATCACAGACAGTGTAGTGTGCATGTACTTTGATGATGTCCTCATATACACTAAGACATTAGAGGAGCATTGCTGCATTACTTGAGTTGTCCTGGACTGTCTCTACCAGCACCAGCTCTACTTCAAACCAGAAAAGTGTGAGTTTAAACAGACCTGGATCAAGTACCTCAAGCTGGTCATTTCACATGGAATGGTAGAGATAGACTAGATAAAGGTTGCTGGTGTCACCCAGTGGCTACATCCCTAGAATAAGAAGGAAGTACAGGCCTTCTTGGAATTCACCAACTTCTACCAACAGTTCATCCAGGACTTCTCTTACTATGCATGCCCATTGTTTGACTTCACTGGAAAGGACACCCTCTGGCAATAAAGCAATGCAGAGAAATAGACCTTCAACACCTTAAAATTTGCTGATGAGCCCCTCATCTGGCTCAATGCATTTTAAGCCATTTATGCACCATCTAGCATTAAATGGTGGCAGCAAGGCTTCAGCAATACTCTCTCATACTATCATTCCTGCCATACTGCCTAGCACAACACTCTCAAGTCACATGATGATCTGTACATGCCAGCCAGCCTTGCTGCCCACTCTCCAATAATCACAGACACCTTCATCCTGCTGGCTCCCCTTCCCATAGTGCATGCTTTCACTTTATCTCCAAACATGATATGTACCAGTTACATGACAGATCACACACTTTGCCCACATATGCTGCATCCTGTCAACTTTGATCAGCACTCTGTTTCTTTCCACTGGATGTCATGCAACCACTCCTGCATCCCGTTTCCACACTCCACTAACATGTGTCCTTGCCACCAACAGATCTTGGTCAGCAATACTTTTGCTTTCTGTTCTAATGATGATACATAACGGTGGCTGGCATTCTCTATTGTTACCTCTGACATGCCAAATTACAATTTGGTGCCCACTTCCATCATGACCCCTGGTAGCAAGCCTCAGCTGGCCACCTGCATGACCACTCATTTACTTTACTCATAGTATTATTAATAGACTTTACTTACATTTTCATTAGTGGCAACCATTAGAGTTGTTGCCAACCCTCCACAAGGTCACTGCTTTTACTTATTATAAATACTTTATTATCAGTAGCTAGCATCAAATTCCATCTCCAGTTTACACCTGAGCCCAGATCTCCTTAGTGCTTCCTTGCCACTAAGACATTACTATCATCTTCTTGCCACTAGTGCTAAGTCTTTAGCAACATTTGTATTCTATCTTTATCTTATAGTACTATATGAGTATACTATCATCATTGGTGCTAATGTTTGCCACCTCATGTTACTGACTTGTGTGCTTAGCAATTGTGGCTAAGTTCTAGAAGCTTTGTAAGCTTCCTACCTCTTATCAT
Source organism: Termitomyces sp. T70a (assembly GCA_017657195.1). Taxonomy (NCBI): domain Eukaryota; kingdom Fungi; phylum Basidiomycota; class Agaricomycetes; order Agaricales; family Lyophyllaceae; genus Termitomyces; species Termitomyces sp. T70a. The sequence goes on from JAGGAT010000399.1 coordinate 5,260, forward strand.
TTTTCTTTAAATTTCTTACTGCCTGCTGTCTGTTGCAGCAATGTTTCCTGCTGACCTTACTGTCTTCTTCTGACTTTTAGACCAAGTAACTTGGACCTGCTCAGGACTCCCTTGACACTTTGCAAGCCTAATGTGAAACAAGGTTAAGTGCAGCCTAACTAGACAGCATTTAGCAAAATTTTGAATGCATCACCATTGTCACTTCCAAGCCTATCCTTATCTTTCCTAATGATGATTGTCCTTTTCACATTGAGGCTGACAACTCTGACTTTGCTCAGCAGTTTCTGAAAGATGGTAAGTGGTACTTTGTTGCTTTCTACTCCAAGAGCCTCAATGCTGTGGAACAGAAGAGATTCATGACAAGGAGATGCTAGCAATTATCCAGTCCTTAGAGAAGCAGCACCGCTTCCTGGAAGGTTCCTGGCACAAGTTTGAAGTTTGGATAGACTACAAGAACCTGGAGTACTTCTGGACAGCCAAACTCAACCATCATCAAGCCTGGTAGTCTCTCTATCTCATCAACTTTGACTTCTCCCTGCACCACAAGCCTAGGAGAAGCATGGAGAAACCAGATGCTCTGTTCTGACATGCTGACCATAGCTCTGAAGCAAGAGACAACAACAACAACGACATCATCCTTCTGTGCCTGGAGCTGTTTACTATTGATGCACTAGAGGGTGTGTGTGTCCAGGATAATGAAGTCAACATCCTCCAGGACATTTGCTGAGGCAACCAGAGGGAGTACATGAGGACTCCATGGTGAAGGCTGCATTGGCCCTGCACTTAAGATGGCTCTCCAGTGTGAAATCTGTATGTGCCAATGAGTGAGGCCTGCAGGACAGACTCCTTACCTTCTGTGGCTGCATCTACATTCCTGATGTCTGAGAGCTCTGAAGGTGCATTGTCAAGCAGCACCATGACTCCTGCATTGCTGGCCATCCCAGCTTCTAGGAGACATTAGAGCTGGTGTTCCACAACTACTAGTGGCTTTAGGTGTCATAGTACATTGGCTCCTATATCAGTACCTGTGATCTGTGTCTTTAGACCAAGCCCTGACACCATCTCCTAGTAGGATAGCTGCATCCTCTTCTGGTGCCAGCAGCATGCTGAAGCATAGCCTCCATGGACTTCCTTGTGGAACTACTAGAGTTCCATGGCTACAATGTGATCATGTTCATGGTGGACCTTTGTAGTAAGTGCACCACTTGCTCTGCAATGAGTGCTGCCAACCTGTACTAGAAGAACATATGAAAGCTCCATGGTCTTTCTGACATCTACATCTCTGACCAGGGTCCTTAGTTCATTAGCAAAATTCACCAGGGAACTTTACTGTCTATTCCATGTCAAGCTCCACACCTTCACTGCCTATCACCTGCAGTCCAATGGCCAAATGGAGCATGTTAACCAGGAACTTGAACAGTACCTCTGTCTCTTCTGCAACGAACAACAGGACAACTGGAATGAACTTCTCTCAGAGGTGGAATTCCAGTACAACTACCATGCTTACTCTACTATGAAGGTCTCTCCATTCCTCCTGGACACTGGACAACACCCCTGAAGTGTTGTATTACTTTCCTAATATGCTTTGGATTTCCCCTTTGCCAGTTGTGTAATTAGCTACAACCTCTGGAGTTGCTCTTACACATACTTCACTCCAATACTAACCCTTACATCAATTGATTCTATGTCTACTAAAACTGCAGCTTTGCCTATCTCACTCAACATATTGTGAAGCAGTGGTATATCCTGTCTACAAGCTTCTGAGACTATACAATGGTCTGAGGAGCATGTAACCACTAGGACCTCTTTATGACCCTATACACTATATACTCCTTGATTGCTATTTCTTTCATTGTGTAGACATATTTACAGTACAGTATATGTCTAGTAGACATGTTTGATACATCTACTGTTTGCATTTATTTTATACAGATAATCAACCAATTTGGCTAATTCGATAAGTAACCTGAATTAAAACCCTTACACAGAGAATGCACCAGAAAAATCTATTGTGTAAGATTGATCAAAATGGATAGAATCCAATGTAGATAATTACAAAAAGTCAAGTATTTATATAGTAAAGAAGGTTGCCATTGCCAAGAAGCTAGACAATGCTGAAGAGTTGTGAACTTGCAAGATATAACTAAGATGCTGTGAACAATTTAATACTAAGTCCACAATCTTGCTGTCTAGTCATGTCTAGATCTGTTGCTAAGCAATTATAATCCTATGATTACCACTACCATACTGAGATGCTTGTTTCTATTTGATTGAACCTTATTTGCTCACATATATCCTTGCCACATTGTTTCTTTTAGATGACCTTTTTCTTTCTGTTACTTGTACATATGTTTGCTACTGTATCAACTTGCTACCTGAATATAGCAAGATCTTGTTTAGCTAAGTGTGACTATTAGTGGAAGGCTGACATCTTAGTGTAGTTAGATACCATGGTAAAATGCCAAGCTGTCTGTTATAGAAAAACATTAAATGCATCAGCTATGTAGCAACAGAAATAATGGATGATGCCATTTATCTTCTATTATTTCATCAATTTGCAAAACACCTGTTGCTGCATGGCTGTTAGATTCTGTACACCAAGGCAGGTGCTACTCCTGTGATATATTTATGATGGAAAGGAAAAGCTGATGGAAAGGAAAAGCTGATGGAAAGGAAAAGCTGTGATTTGTTTTACAGCCTTTTTAGAAAATGTTGGCAGTAGCTATATTCTTTTTGTTCATCAATAAAGGTACCATCAGATTATATCATCACTTTTGGAACTTGCTGAGCCAGTGTTGAGTGAAATTTTGACAGTTTCATGTGAGAGTGGGCATGTTTTGTGGGGGTATATAATCAGGTGGATGCAGATAAGGGTGGAGGTGATCCCTAAGGGTCCAGAGTATTCATAGCAAGTACAGACAGGTTTCAGAAGATGGTTGAGCAGCTAAAGACTCAGGCTCAGGCACTGTACATCTTGCTCAACACTGGCTCAGCAAGTTCCAAAAGTGATGATATAATCTGATGATACCTTTATTGACAAACAGAAAAAATATAGCTACTGCCAATGTTTTTCAGAAGCACTGTAAAAGTAAAAAAACAAACAATAAATAATAAAAAAGTAAGTATTTACAGCCATTTGCATAAGACAGGGTCAAAATTTTGATATTTGTCCCAGCCTTAGTCTGTTTGAACAAATATGACTATTTTCAGAAATACTACTTTTGAGAAAATCACAAGTAAGCTAAAAATAATAATATTTGTCTGAATAGATCAAAGTTGGGACAAATATCAAAATTTGGATCCTGCCTATCATTTTGCAAACAGCTGTAGAATAGAGTAAAAATAGGCACTACAAAAATATGTAGAACCGATTTTGGCAGGAAAACTATTGCGGCATAGTTAGCTTCATGTGTTTCTTGTTGATAGGTTGAGTGGGATACACTTATCTCCTCAGTTGTTTCTTCCACTCTGGCAGACATCTGAGGCAATAAGCTGTTCCCACCTGCCCATTTCAATATCTCTGATTAAAGTATATATATTTCTTATCTGCCATCTAGGTATGATACAATGAAAGTTGTTTCTTCCACTCTAGCAGAAATCTGAGACAATTATTCCTTATCTGCCATTTAGATTGCTCAGACACAGAACCATATATGCATTGAGCTCACATAACTCTTACCATAAGAGAGTCGAGGACCACAGAATGAAACATTGCAAAGCATCTAACTAATATACTAATTGACTGCAAAGTACAATTAGGAAAAAAAAGTGAGGTTGTTGTGGTGTAAATCGTCGATTCACTTCAAAAATCTTGCAACTCACTGTTTGTGATAGTCCTTGCTAGAAACTTTTACTCTCTATTCCTGACATGATTTGATTTGATACAACGACTCTTAGAGTTTGACAGACACCAACGGGATGGAATTGCCAAGGAAGCGATTTCATGGTAATCTTTGCCTGAACCAACTAAATCATTACTGACGCTTAAACTTCTTGCCTCCACGTCTTGTAGGCTTTTTCTCGACTATCTCCGCCTTGCGTTTCTGTCCCTGCGCAACACTAGGGAAAGCTTTCACGCTGACAGTTGATGCGGTATTGCGGCCATCCTTTCCAATTTGGGATATCTGCTTCTCCGCGTCTTCCCAATCGATACCAGCATCCTGAATTGCGAATCTACGATTGATTCATTAGCTTAACTCTAATTAAGTAAGGAGAAGAAAATTAGGTTAAAACACAGATTGTACCGACTTTTCGAGCTCCAAGGCATCAATCATTTCACGCTGCTTCTCCCGCAGGGCAGCATTTACCTCGTCGCCCGCCATATTTAATTCATCGTCCAGACTAAGTTTACAAGGTTCCCATGTTGCCGACTTTGAGAGAACTTGGGTTTTGACATCCCAAGGATCGACGTTAGTGGCGGACAGTTCACCGACAATTACTGCCTTTTGGACATCGATCAAATATTTGCTGATCTTGCGAACAATTTTAACAAGAAGGGCAAGGCCTTGGGACACTGCAATCTGCAGCTCACTCTGATCACGACGTTGAAGAAAATAAGTTAGTCGATTGATCACAGAAATCTGGAAAGACTTGCTTCAACTTCTTCTATGTTCTTACGTTGCAATCCAAGTGCAAGCAAGATCGAGCTTTGTACTGCACTCAACCGAACGCCTTCGCCAAGTCGCTTTTGGAAATAGAGGGACGCAAGCAAGGGTAGAAGGTCGATGATAACATGATAATCAACCATGTTGTTTGCGTAAGATTCGAGGCGTTTCAAGTCAAACGGTGTTAAAAGAACGTTCAATTCTGACGCGTCCAAATCTAGTGAGGAGGAAGAAAGGCTTTGTTCAAAATATCAGTCAAACGCAAGGGTGCCTGTTGACGTACATTTATCTCTTTCCACGTCATGCTTCTTTAATCCGGTGTTGATAGCTTCCAGCACACTCAGTGCGATCACACTGCCGAAATCACGGAATTTGTAGGATAGTAGAGAGAGGAAACGTTTTCGGAAATCTAAGGAAATGGTTTCAGCTAGAAGATGTAAACATATGGGACACATACCCTGAGCAAATTCTCCTAACCACTCCAACTCGCCCTCTGACGAACTACTAAGCCCACGCACCATGACACAGGTATGCTCTCCCGTCAACTCGCTTGTCGTCTGCCGGATATACAGAGGTACATATCCTGCACGTTTCCAAAATCTCAGAAGCTGTGGAGTGAGGCCGTATGAGACACCAAGATAATCAAGTGCCTCGGGTTTACGCTCTGAAAGGCGTTGTAAGAGCGGCGGCATGGCGGAAGGGGCACGAACACTTGGATTGTCTTTCAGAAGGTTTGTGTCCTGAGGATTTCATATTCAGACGAGCCATTGTGACAGCAGATGGAAGACGGCTTACAAGATCCACTTTTGAGGCGTTGACATAGACTTCCTCCTCCACAACCGCTTCATCGAGACTGAGCAGCTCCGCACTATAGTACGAATTCAGTATCTGCAAAGCCCTGGAACCATAGCCCATCTACAGAACGAAATCTTCATCAGCAACCAAAGGAAGTGCGTTTTAAGTTGATTGCGCCTACATTTGCATAATCTGGGTGACATGCTATGCGAACAACTCGAGCGCCACTTAACCTTCCAAACCTACCCTCCTGGAATTGCTGGCTCACAAGCCAGGGAATCATATCGCCGCCCGCCCTCAAACCGCGCCCCAAACCCTCCATGATCGCTTCCTTACTGATGTTTCCTTCTAGAGCGACCTGCAGCACTACAAGGGGCTCCGGCAGATGGGTTTCATCGTCCTTGAGAGGGGGTAGAAGCACAAACAAATGGTGAGCAGGCGCATCAGAAAGGAGCTGCAAGTCATTTGGCTGGTTTTTATAATGAGATGCAACATAGAGAGCCATCATCCGTTGAAGAAACAATTCGGACGCAGGATGATAACTGAAGAGTGTGTCACGAGAGACGTAAAACAACTCGCACGTGTCTGGGTGAGGACATCCCTGCGTCGGTGCCTTAGGGACGATGGCGGCGTCAAGACATAGGAGAGAATTGAGCCATTTTTCAACTTTGTCTTCAGCAGAATACCGGATAGGTGTCTCAAGTCTAACTTCACGAAGGGATCTCGTCTTCGGCGCAGGTTTATGAGATAGCTTCTTCGAGGAAGAGGCGGCGGCGGCGGCAGTATCGTCATCATGATGAGTACCTTGGAGGTCTTTCGTGAGAGAGGGACGGGTACTTTCGCGGAGTTGTTGTATGAGCTTCAAAGAGAGAGAGCGGCCTGTACCCTCATAGCCGTTGATGGTAGAGGCAAGGAATACGAGATATGGTCCGATGAGGTTTTTGACGAGTGGTAACGGAATGGCGGCTGCCTCATCAATGATGACGAGCTCAGCCTGACCAAGGACATGGGCATCTCCTGGTTGAATATACTATATAGAGGTGAGAGTGGGAACATCGTGGAAGGCGCAGGACACACCTGTATTGTTTGCCGATGATCCCTAAAGACATTCACCCTCACGATTGCCTTGTTAAAATCTGGATTTGTACTTTGAGCGATGTCGTAGTCCAAATGCTCCTCATACCCCAGGGCATCCATGCCCTTGAAAATGAACTCGAACAGAGTCTTTAAGTTTTCCGGACTGGGACTAGTCACAAAGATGTTGGAATAGCCATGAGCCAAAGCCGCCGCAATTGCCAAACCAAGAGCAGCGCTCTTGCCCCTTCCACGGCTGGCAGTGAGAGTGACAGTAGATGAAAGCGTCTTTTCAGCAATGGCGTCAATAAAAGTAAGGACAGCTTGGGCTTGATCAATCGTTTTGGCAAGTCTAACGAGGTCACCAGCTGGTTTTGTGTCCTCTAGGGTTATCTTCAATTCTTTGAGCTCTGTTTCAATTTCCTTGCTCTTTCCCGGGACGTCTTCAATCGGCGTAATGTCCTTGCCGCGTGACAATGGTAAGACGTTGAGTTCATCATCTAGCACGAGACAGTCATCACAGGAACCAAGTGAAAGAATGAAGCGTTCGTTAAAACGAGCAACAACGGCATCGTGGGAGGAGGTGCGATACCGCGCGTGAACATCCTACTTGCGGATTAGGAGTAGACGCGTTGAGAGTGATGATGCGCACCATAGTCATCGTGTAGAGTTGCCTGAGCGAAGTCATCGTTTTCAGCATGAGCACGACCAAGCCTCCTCCTTCGACGGTCTCGATGGTCCTGGCCAGGAGATTCGGGGTGATTGCTTCAAAGTCTTGAAGAACAAGCATGCCATAAGTATTTCCAAGGATTTTTTGTGATTCTTTGTAGTACCTAGGTGTGGTGATGAGGTAGAGAGAGGACTAAAAGTGGATCCACGCACGTATATCGAATATCAGTTACTGTGACAAAGATTTCAAACGGATTTTGCTCGTTTGGTTCGCGAATGCCCCGTTTAACGTCTCTCTTTATTTTTGCTTCTCGTTTCTTTCGATGACTGGAAAGGGCTGTGAAATTGCTGAAACGCAGGATGAGCAAGAGCTACGCACGTAGTGAAGCCCAGCTCCTTCTTGTAGCACCACAGGACTGACGGACGGGCAGAAACGCGCGCTTGGGAAAGAAGGAAGTGGAGATTGACGATCTACTTGCATGGGTCGGTATAATAGAGAAGATAGCACGGTAGAGATGGAAGTCACCTGGTCCCTGGCCCTGTCACCCACGATGACTATAAAAGAGCGATGATTTTTCTTGACATTGTTGTTGATAAGGATGGGTATGCGGGGGTCAAGCTGCTTGCGCATGTCTACGAGAGGGATATGAGGGCTGCCCTTGGATATTTTTGAGCGTTGTTTGGCAAACAGATTTATTACAAACAGTTATGTAAGTACTACATCATGCAGCCTGATTGGCGATTCAGAGGCTGAGTTCATCCGGGACGTGCGGGACTTACAGAGGCATTGGCGATGAAGCGTTCTGCGCGTCTTCGCCGTTTCTCCTCCTCCTCTTCAGCATCGGCACTGTCTGCAGGGCGTTTGAGAGCAGTGCCAAAACGCGCGGCTCTTGCAGCAAGCTTGCTGGGGTCCTGGAAGGAGTGAGGATGGGGCCAATGTAGGAGGGGGAGAGACACACATTGAGGGCAGTGGGGACAACAGGAATGCCAAAGCGCTCTGCCCGGAGACGGCGTTTCTCTGCCTCGTCCTGAACGGGCTTCTGTTGTGGCTGGGGTGGAGGAGCTGGCTGTTCAGATGGATAAAGGGTAGTATATATCTTGTAGACGTCTGGGTCAGCCTGTATCTTTGCAATCATCTCATTCTTGCGGCCGGGGGCACGGACGTTGGCCTTTGCGAGGATGGCCCTGAGGTCGACGACCTTGAGTGACTGGAGATGGTCGTGCATTGGACGTGACGTGACTGTGACTGGTTGAACCAATCGCTGAGGACGAGGGACGACGATGGAGCTGTTTCCTCCTGCCTACCAGCTCGGCTTTGACCGCCATCCCCTCTTTGCACAGCCCGAACAGCCCCAGCTCAACGACGATCAGCCCATCGACGACGAGCCTCTCTATGTCAACGCAAAACAGTATTTCCGCATTCTCAAGCGGCGCGTCGCTCGCGCGCGCCTCGAGGAGGTCCACCGTCTCTCGCGCCAGCGCAAGGTGTGTTCGTGATTTCCCTCCACGTTGCTTTCTAACCCAAGTCTGCAGCCTTATCTCCATGAATCCCGCCACAAACACGCCATGCGCCGTCCCCGCGGGCCCGGTGGTCGTTTTCTCACAGCTGACGAAATCGCTGCCCAGAAACTCGCAGATCCTTCCAGTTGCCCCTCTCACCCTTCAGAAGAACATGACGATGATATGGAAGACGACGACACCGTCGACAACACCGTCGACAACCACCCCATGGACATTCCCTCCCCAGTAGTCCACGATCATGACCCCTTCATCAATCCAGACCCAATGGCAGTTTATCGTCTCCCAGCCTCCCAGCCCCCCTCACATTCCCACACCCCGCCCGACAAACCCCTCTCGCCTTCCCATAATATCTACACCCAGCTTCCTCCAGCCACCCCCATCTCCCTCAATTCCTCCTACCAATCTACACATATGCATCATGTCCCCCATCCTCACGCCCATGCCAGGCATCACCACCCTACCTTTCTATATAGCCCTCCGGATCCCAATACCAATACCACTGAACTTCAACGGAGGACTGAGGAAATCATCAATTTTGGCGCTGCAGGCAGTAGCTAGATGTAGACCTCCACTTTTTCCTCCGTTTCACTTATGCTTTCTTTTATGTAGATTGAGACTACGTTCGCTTGTTTTTCCCTACCTACAGTTCAACGTCCATAGCATCATCGTCCGCGACTATATTTCCAATCTTGTCATTCTCATCTCTTCCTTGCTCTTCACAAGCGACGCCCGGCACTGGCAAGGGCTTGTATAGTATCAATGCCTGGCTCGTGTTCGCAGGCAGCGTGATCAGCTGTGTTCCCAGATCCCGTCCCGTTTGATTCGAAATTTTTCTCAAGAGCGCTGGTGATACTGAAATGCTGGCTGGATCTGCATCCAGTTCTTCTTCATCCGAGGACTCTAATGAGGTGACAACTATTCCTACGCCGATTTATTGAGTAATTAGACGAAGATATGCTCAATAGACACAACTTACGATCGGGTTCCAGTTCATACCATGATGAAGACTTCATTTTAACTTCAGAAATATCGGGTTCCTCGATGGTACTCTGCAAGTCTACAATGGGAGGCAAGGAATCATCCTCCATAGAAGGGTAGTCAAGGACATTGGGCTCAGAAACAAAGGTCTGTCCACCTGGCTCTCGGCCGGAGAGGCTAAGAGATGAAAAGTCAGCCTCTAAGACAGTATGCTTGCCGCGTTTCGCAGGCGGAGAGGGACTCCTGCTGCGACTCGAAGTTGGACTGTCGTCCTTTGCAAAGCGTTTTCTTTTGGGAGTAGATAGCTTAAACCAGGGATGCGAGATGGAGCCCGGGACAAGCCATGAAGCCATCGCAATACAGTGAAACACGTCACTAGTTCACTAACCGACATGAACTTGGTTTTTATTCATACAAGCTCAGCTGTTCACGTGCTTTTCTCGAACATCCTCGCACAATCTCGTGTTTATTGCATATGTACGAATCTCACAGAGATACAGGGCGAAAATAGTATAGAATCCACACAGCCCGCACACTAATTGCGCTTTTTCGACACACCGACAGTCTTGCCACGACGACCTGGTAAATAAAGCACCATCAGTAAACAAAAGTCCCAGACCTAATCCCTACTCACCAGTTGTCTTCGTATGCTGACCCCTGACACGCAAGCCCCAGTAATGCCTCAGTCCACGATGAGCCCGAATCTTCTTTAGCCGCTCCAAATCGTCACGTAGCTTGGAGTCAACACCGTTCGAGAGAATCTGCGAGTTTTTGCCATCGACAATGTCCTTCTGTCTGTTCAAAAACCATGTGGGAATCTTGAATTGCGTTGGGTTTTGGATGATAGTAACGATGCGCTCAAGTTCATCAGAGTTGAGTTCACCAGCGCTATTTGCTATCAGTTCAAGAACATTTGACCACATACAACCTCTACATACCGCTTACTGAGATCAACATCGGCCTTTTTGCAGACCAAGTTGGAGTACCGGCGACCAACACCTTTAATCTCTGTCAGGGCATACATAATTTTACGTTTGCCATCAACATTGGTGTTGAGAAGACGAAGAATGTGCTGAATCGTCCATTCTCAGTCGGATATTCTGACCATATATCACGCAGAAACACAAACCTGGAATTGCTGATGAGCCTCGGGGACGACGAGAGACATGATGGTAGTTTTGACCTAGACGCGAAATTGTCAGAATTTGGTCTACTTGACATCCATAACCAAGTTCCGCCATCCAGCCCAAATCTCCATCATTTCCCCCGATTCAACTCGTGTGCATATCGACAGTGTTGATAACATGCATCTAGCAGTCGTAGAAATAGTTCTCACCTTGCGTACGCCCAAAATTCGACTGGATGGAGACGACTGGAGCAACGATAATACCACTTCTCCTATGGTCGGGATCTTCCGAATTATTTATTTGTCTCTGTTGTTTCTAGCCGGATCAAGTATCACTGCTAAAAGGAAATGTGTCCATACCACTTCTTTGTCCACTTTTTACCTTGGAAAAAGACATTTTCCATTGTCTTAAACATTTCTTTTGAGAAATGTGTGCACTGCAAACATCTCTTTCATATTTCCCAAGGAAAAAGTACTGGCTGCCAGCAGTGCATTAAATATCGACTATCATCTCCCAGATAATGTCACGCTGCGACGTGACCCCGCCACTAGATTCGCTACATATACAACCCTGCGAGGAAGCCCCGATTGCAAAAAATACGTCTACATGCACCTGAAATTAGTTCACCATATATTACAATCAGGCATTACTACCTACTTTAACCACACTTCTTAGCCCTAGATTGAGAGAAAAAAAAACAGAGTTCATCATCATCATCATCTCAGATAATGTACATTATACTTCAATGAATCAGAAAGATTAATCAGGACGTCAACGAGGTGGTAATGTATGGACTTAGGTTGATAATGAGTTGGTAAAGTATGATTGAGCAGATCTAAGAGCATCCTGGACTTTGAGTACCTCGATACCCATGCCTTGAGCGCTGTCTTCTTTGCCGCCCGCCTACAAACATGAACAAAAAAATTGAGGTCCAATGACATACGTCTGTAATAATTTCCTCACCTTCCCGCCAATGATGTCTGTCACACAATTGGCCCAAGTGCGTGCATCGAGACCCTTCTCTTTGAGCGCGGGTGGGACATAATTCACATGCGCTACCTTGCCGCCTTCTGTATCCACACTAAGAACGTAGACTGCCTTTCCGAGCTTCTTGCCTTGTGCGACCACACTTTGTAATATCTACCAGAGCATGTCAACTCAGCGCGGAGCTAGCTGTCACAAATAGAACTACCTTGGAGTTTCCGTCCACATTGATAACAGCAACATAAGCAAGCGCATCTGAATTATCTTTAAAGTACGTATGAAGAGAATCAACGGCCTGTGTGTGGAATAGTTAGAAACTATTGGAACGAAAGCCAAGAATTTGATCACCTCTTTGTTTGCTAACGTTTCCTTTTCTTTGACCTGTTTATCAAATGCCTTACGGACGGCGCCCAGCCGGTCCTTGAGTTCTGATTTCTTGATGACTGAAATATCTGACTGTCCAAGTACCTGCCGATCGTAATTCATCGACGTTTTATATCGCCGGCCATACAACATAACGCACCACACCGAAGGCTTTCAACGCAGTGTCCTTCTCCTTTCCTACGAGTCGTTCTATCATATCAAGTTTTTCTTTGAGCTCGCGAGCCGTGCGGGTGACGGCCTGTGCTTCATGTCCAGTGACGGCGACGATTCTGCGAATGCCTTTCGCTATTCCGGATTCATCGGTAATCACGAAGTCCTTGATATCTCCAGTCTTCACAACGTGCCTATACGCAAGTTGTGTCAAGCTATGAAATTAGAAGATCCAGGATGGAAAGGGCATACGTGCCACCGCAAAACTCAACACTTGTACTGCGCCACTTCGGGTTCTCAACGTCTTGAGTGATATCTTCCGCATCATATTCCAGCGTCACCACGCGCACAGGATCTGGATAGCTTTCTCCAAACACGGCCCGCAGACCCGGGATCCTACGGGCAGTTTGAAGGTCGATTTCCTTGCTAAAAACGCGAACGTTCCTTTTGATCCAGTCGACGCTCAATGATTCAATCTTTGCAAGTTCTGGAGTGGATATCTGCGCCTTGTGCGAAAAATCAAACCGCAATTTGGTCGGTGCAACGAGGGAACCTTTTTGATCGATGTGGTCCCCAAGTATCTCACGAAGAGAAAAGTTAAGTATATGTGTGGCAGTATGGTTGTTCCTCAAGGGCCATCTCCGAAGCTGAAGAAATATCAGGAAATGTTCATATGAATGTTTGTGACCTGCAACCTACCTCGTCATAGGATGCAATCACTTCGTCTCCGACTTTAATAATTCCGTACTTTAGGTTACCCGTATGAAGTACATAGCCGTTATAAACCTGGACATTGGTCACGGCGAAATCGGCGATACCATCGACTACAATATTTCCAGTATCATATTCCTGCCCACCAGATTCGGCGTAAAAGCTTGTCCGATCAAGAATGATACCAAATGAGGCATCTTCAGGAATATTAGAGGTAGACGACACGAAAACCTTGTTGTAGAACAGCGCTTTAACATCGGCAGTAATGTTACCAAGGTCTGGTAAACAGTTTGAGTCCACGGTAACTGGCTCAGATGACCTAGAGACACTTACTGAACTTTGCGGAATCGTCTGTTTTGGGAACAGACTCATTCGCTTCAAGGGCGGCGATGTCGTGCACGTCAAGTTTGACAAGATCGTTTTCTCCGACCTTCTTTGTAGCTTTGCTGGCTTCTTTCGATGAAGCTTGCGCAGCTTCAAATTCTTGCTCATTGACTTCAAGGCCTGATTCTTCTGCCATTAGCCTTGTTAAATCGACGGGAAAGCCAAAGGTGTCGTAGAGACGCCAAACATCCTTGCCGTTAAGCTCTTTAACTTTCTGCTCCTTTGCGGTCGCGGCAAACTGTTCAAAAAGTTTTTCTCCGCGGTCAAGAGTTCGAGAGAAGGACTCCTCCTCTTCATCAAGAAGTTCTTTTATATCTTGGAGCTTCTTGGTTATCTCAGGGAAGGTGTCGCCCTGACAATTGGATAATCTTACCGTGCACATTGTTCAAAAGAAATACTCACCATATTCTCCACGACGACTGGCATGAGATCAGAGAAGAACGACCCGATGGTGACACCAAGCTTCTTCCTGGCATATCGAGCGCCTCTCCTCAGGATTCTCCTCAAAACATAGCCACGACCGATGTTATTGGGCACACCACCGTCGCTCAAAGCAAAGGTCAAGGTGCGAACATGGTCGGCAACGACACGATATGCGGTGTCGATTCCATCTGCGTCGTCATCTCCAAACCGACCTTCGTAAGGCCGAATACCCGTTAGATGTTGTATCCTTTCGAAAATAGGCGTAAAAACATCAGTATCATAATTTGAGCGCTTGTCCTGGAGGGCAGAGACAAGACGCTCAAAACCCATGCCCGTATCGACATGTTTTAATGGTAGGGATTTGAGTGACCCGTCATTTTCACGATTAAACTGTATGAAAACGTTGTTCCAGATTTCAAGCACATCAGGATCATCCTGATTAACGAGATGTGCGGCGTTTCTTCCGCCGATGCGGTCGTAGTGAATTTCACTAAAATGAAGAAAACTAATGGGATCTTGTCGATGACCATAGGATGCGAGAGCACTTACCTGCAGGGACCACAGGGACCAGTGGGACCCATTTCTAGAATAAAGGTCAGGATTAAACAGGAATTAGCAATGGACACCACGTACCCCAGAAATTATCTTTGGCGTTCCCTGCAATTATATGGTCCTCGGCGACTCCTTGAGCGATCCAAAACTGCTTCACTTCCAGATCTGGTTCCAAACCATTCTTGACATCACCCTCGAAATAGGTAACATAGAGTCTATCGGAGGGGATGTTGTAGACTTGCGTCAACAGCTCCCAAGAATATGCCACAGCTTCTTTCTACAAGATATCATAAGACCCGCGAATCATCGCTCGGATAGTGAGTCTACCTTGAAATAATCGCCAAAAGACCAATTTCCCAGCATCTCGAAGAAGGTGTGGTGGTAGGAGTCTTTACCGACATCCTCCAAGTCTGGTCAAAAATAGATCGGACATCATGAAAAGAGAGACGTTTCTAGACATACCGTTATGTTTTCCACCTGCTCTGATACACTTCTGGGAATTGAAAGCACGCTTCAGCTTGGACATGTCGGAGTGAGGATCGACGGTGCCTAGGAAGATGGATTTATACTGTGGACGGAAGATTAGTAAGGATGGGTAGAATCAAGAAATTTTGTACCTGATTCATGCCTGCATTGGCGAAGAGAAGAGTGGGATCGTCGAAGGGGATTGTTGAAGACGATGGGACAAAAGTATGGCCCTTGGAGCGGAAGAAGGTGAAGAACTGTTCGCGGACATTGCGGGCGGTCCAAGGACCAGAGTATAATTGGTTTGGCATAGTGCGAATGCTGCGACGAGGAATGGGCGACAAGATCGATGGGCGTCGGAAGAGAAATCCACAATTGAGCATATGCCCCTTGTGCCAGTGATATTCTCGATAATTTCTGACTCGTGACGGCAGTTTCCAGGCACGTGACTGAAAAAGTTGGCTGGCCTAACCTGGCACTGTCCACGACCAACGGCCATCCATGCCTCGTATATCGCGCGCCCTTGCCCGTCTTCTTTCTGTCCCACCGCGCCTCCAGCCTGTCTCCTTTATCAAGCGACCTTCTCTATCTATCGCCTCCCTTCCCGTATTAAAGCCTCTGCTTTTTTCGCGCACATCGTATCTGCCATTATCCATTCCAGTCGCATGGTCCTCCTCCCCGGTTCTCGCTGCCGTACTACAATTACGCCACGGCTCAAGAGGTACCGAATATCAGCCTTCACAAAGGAAGAGAAAGAGAAAACACGGCTTCCTTGCGCGGAAAAGAAGCCTGGGAGGACGCAAAATTCTCGCCCGTCGTCTTTATAAAGGCAGGAAGTATCTCACCCATTGATCTTCCGGAACTGTAAGTCTTCCCCACTGTATGGCTCTTTCCCAAGCCTTATTTCATCTAGAAGGGCGTGGACTAAAACTAGGATCAATATCTACGTAATAGAAATTTCAGTCTTTATGAAAATTCAGTTTTTCTACGCTTCCTAGCGTCGAGTGTCCATGATCATCTCCAATCCCAAACATAAATGGTTTCACTCCATGCTTGACGTTTTCTTCAGCTTCAAATCCATCTGTACCTAACGGGAAGGGGATGGCCATATCCTCACCGCGATTGGCATATGCATGAGGTGGAGATAATGGCGAGGAAGGTGTCAACATAAATCCTCGTTGGATTGAAGCTAATAGCGATGATATCGGTGTCTTTGCATCGGTGTCGGAGATGTCTGTCGACAGGATGGTCGGTGTTGTAGGGCCCTCAAGTTTGATGTGATCTTCGATTGGCTGTTCAGTTGTTTCTTGATTGCTCGGTTCGATTTGGTTACAATGCTGAACAGCTCGTCTCTCGCAATCGATTGCTTCATCCACATCTTGTGGGCTTTGAATGACAGCTTGAGGAGTAACGTCCTCGTCTTGGTTAGGTTTGGAGGTTGCAGCAGCCATCTCGGCTTGAAGTTCCATTTCGGAAGCACGGGTCAATGAAGATAGCTCCTCACACAATAGGTCAGATTTTGCCGGTGACGGAGGAAGAGGAATTTTGGCTGGCTGAACAGGGTTTTTTGTTCCCGTATCCGTGGATTTAGGTCCGTCTTTCTCAGCGCTGCGTCGATTAGAGATAGAGATAGACGAAGGCACTCCTTTCGCAGTTGCCCCACGCGCTTTTGGCGCATTGATATTTAGCTGTCTTTGGTCCGCCGTCGCCTTGGCGCGAGAAATTTGAGACAAAGTTGGCTGTGTTACACCACTAATCTTTGACGGCTTGAATGTTTCGGTAGACGTTGGTGCTGGCGCAGACGCCGGTGGTCGAAGCTTGGGTTTTTCTCGTGCAGGCACCTGCGGAGCTCGTGTGATGGGAATTCTTGCATCAGATGGCCCATTGGGATTGGAGACGGCCCGAGATCTTACTACAGGTGCTTGTGCTCTTGCATTCGTCTCCTCGACTTTGGATACTGATCCGGAGATAGGTACACGGCGAGGTCCAGAGGGTCCGGACAAGTCTAGGACTAAGGGCGGTGGATGAAGACACTGAGCCACCTCACGATAATTAGTCGCAGACTTCGGCCGCACAGGTAAGCTGTGAAATTGATAGGAGTCTGTTGCTTCACCTGCCCGCAATGGCAGTGTCGTGGACACAACCCGCGGTCGACTTTCTGCAGCTGACGTTGAAGGTGTCACGGACACAGTCTTTGTGGATCGTCGGACAGGTACGAACGCCGGAGGCAACATTTCCGTTTTTTGACGAAGAGAGGTACTAGTTGGCGCCTTTGTACTCGGCATAATGGGTTTCACCCTCCCACTATCAATAGGCAGGGTAGTGGAAGATACAGAGCGAACATGAACTAAAGCGTGCGCAGATTTTGTACGGCCGCGCGCCGAGGATATTGCAGAAGTAGATGATGAAAACTGATTTTTTGAGTATGAGGCCGCCACGTGAGATATTTCCAGTTGTGCATTGAAAGTCGACTTTATGTCGAGGTATTTCTTCGTTGTAGGACTAAGAGGACCTATGAAACTGGTCGTGTAGAGAATGAGCTTTACCTAACAGTAATAACAAAGAAAGATGACGCACTTGTCAATGCGTCCTGGCAACAATACTCTGTAAGCCTCAAACAGCTTTCTACCAACGATTCTGATATCCGCCTGTGCATCTTTCGCCGCCGTTCGTATGACAGTCTCAACCTCGCTAGCCCGTGCTTCCTTTTCCAGATCAGGTGGATTAAAACAGTTCACGCATGCCAAGACCCCTTCTGCTGCAGCAAGCCTGATAGATGTTGACTTGTCTTCAATATATTGCACAAAGTAAGAAAGGATGGCGGACAACTGGGTCGTTTCAATAATGATCATTATGCATGCCTTGGCACGGGTGACGATAACTTTGTTCGTACGACCGCACAGCGAGAGTAGAGTAGGCAAGAAGATCTGTAGAAGAGGTTTAAACGACTTTCCAAGTCCAGTTGCTAGTACACTGATAAGGTCAACCGCGGAAGCGGAGAGTCGCGTCCTCTCCGTGGTCAGACTATTGATTATTGGCCTCGAACTTGACCGTATAATAGCGATCAACTCAGCTGGGAATTCGCAGGCTCCTCCATTCTCAATTAAGTCAGTGAAAGCCTTCAAATTCCTAAAGATAACCTCCCACGAGTCCTCTGTTTCTGTCTGACAGATCCGTGGTCGTAAATGCTCAAACCTGGTGCTCAGGTCAGCAGGGGATTGAACTGGCTAATAAATGATGAGAAAGTGGAATAGCATATGATAGTGCAAAGGCATACTGGTCCAGACATTTTTAACCGGCAGTGTCCCGAGAGCTCTGGCACCAGGGCTTGCTAGAAATGAAAGGGTCGACACAGAAGAAATTAGGAGATATCACGAGGGCAAGTTGAACTGAAGGTCCACGGGCTGCTGGCCAAAGTTAATTCGTGTCATGTGACCATGATTTATTTAATTATAACAACCATCCGGACCTCGGTTGTTCTTAGGACTGAACAACCATATAATTTCTTGTGGGGTTCTGGTTTAAGGACCGGTTCGAACTGAAGATCTGAGAATGTAAAAAAGCGGTACTATAGATATTTTCCTCACTCGAAAGACACTATGCTTAAAGATTAGACTGAGAAGGCTTCAAAGCATCCTCCCATGCAACAATAACAAGCTATGATTTGTGCCTTCGGCACAAATTTCATAGCTTGTTGGGGGCTTCGCCCCCAACCCCCCCCAACTCAGCCTCCACCCAAACCTCACTTTGTTTGGTTAGGGCTCCAAGTATGTATAGGTAACTCAGTGCTTAATCCCAGCCTCAACCTCACTGCGTTTGGTCAAGGCCTCAGTTTTCACAAACTCAGTGCTTAATCCCAGCCTCAACCTCACTGCATTTGGTCAAGGCCTCGGTTTTCACAAACTCAGTGTCAGGTTCCACTGACTATGGGGGCTTCCAACTGTAAGCGGGTCCTTACTAGGTGGACTCGACGTCTGAGGAAGTAGTCCTGGACAGAGAGCAGGGTTTCTGGAAGAAGTCCAGATGGGTGGGAGGCACTCTGGGGGTGTGCAGAGTACTGGGGGATGAGTGAGAGGGTGGTTGGGATTCCGGGCAAAGTCCAGAAGCGAGGGAGGTGGTATGGGAGGTATGTGGAGGTGAGATAAGAAAAACCGGGAGACTGAGGCAAAGTCCAGGAGACTGAGGCAAAGTCCAGGAGACTGAGGCAAAGTCCAGGAGACTGAGGCGAAGAAAGAGAAGGAGACTTAGAAAAAACTGGGAGACTTGGGAGAAAAAGAAGATATAGATTGACAGACAAGTTAAACAGACAAGCTTGTACGAAACAGAGGTACGACAAAGTAACAGCAAAGGTAATATCAAGACTACTCTAGTGGATTGCTATCTGCAGATTTAAGTAGAGAGGTCCGGGACCAGCTCAGGGAGGTTTTTAGCCCGGGGGTGGCGATCAGGGTCAGTGTGTGGGGCTGTGTATCCGAGGTATTGAATGGTGTCAAAGATGATCGTGCAGGGCATCCAGGGGTGGTTGCATGGGAAGCCAGATGATTGGTGGGTGTTTGGGTTGGTAGGTTGGGTAGGAGGGTTGATCAGGGGTTTTCAGGGTGAGGGCGGGCGCCAGACTTGGTGAGGGGTTGATGGGAGTTATGCCGGGGTGCCGGGGTTGATGGGAGGTGTGCCGGGGTGCCGGGTTTGATGGAGGTGTGCCCCTTGGGTTGTGGGCAGGGGTCCTGTTGTCCTGGGGTAGTTGGGATGATCTGGTGGTGTTCCAGGCTTGGGACTTAGTGCGGGTCGTGACACTCAGTGCTTAATCCCAGCCTCAACCTCACTACATTTGGTCAAGGCCTTGGTTTTCACAAACTCAAGTGCTTAATCCCAGTTTTCACAACTCAAAGCCTTAATTTAGCTTCAATATTGTCTTTGAGCTGCACTCTGTGGCTGTCAAAGTTTGGCTAATAAGCAAATTCAGAGTGTGGGAAACTTTGCTATATTAGGTCAAGACTCAAAACATTTGGCTTTTTCCACACCTTCAGACCCTCTGATACCTAGGACACTTGACCAAACAATGTGATAAACCTACTCAAGTTGTTTTATAAAAAAAATTCTGTCTTTACTGTTCAAATTGGCAAGAAAAGCGAAAAATTGCCTTATAAGGATGCCACTACCTTTGGTCAGTGCTGACAAATTTTATATCAGCACTCTAAATTCCCAGGAGTCGTCCCATATACTATAGATACCATCCGATTTGAAGTTGTTCAAAAGTTTTGGATGAAAGCTGATTAAGAGCAAGGGTGCCAGTCAGAGCACCTCTCAAAAAGGCATGTTCAGAGGATACTGAGGACCCTTGAACAGCATGGCCCTTTTTGAACTTTGAATGAGACTAACAAAGCGAACGAAGCCAGGGCTATTACTGTAAGTACCTGTATTAGATCTAAAAAAAATAATACAAGTCCAAGAAAAGTAAGAACTGTTCTAAAAATAAATCAGGAGGGGAGGGAGGGTGCGCGAAAAATGGCACGACTAGACGGATTGAAGATCTATGTTTGCAAAAATATCAAACTGCCTGTAAATCACAAGCATGCTGTAATTCAGCTTACTGAACTGTTTTATGAGATTATTAGCTTAACTTAGCATCAATCAAACAATGGCATTGGGCCTAGAACAGCCATTGATCTCATGGTGAGATAAAGCTAGTAAATTGGAGACAAAGATGTTAATTATGAAAAGATATCCAAAAACACTTCTGAGTTGTAAAATCTGCATTTACATCAATTTTTATCCTATTCAAACATAATTTATATATTTGATATATAATATTAAATACTGTCAGGGAACTACTATTTCACATGGATGAGCCCCTGGTCTGGCTCAAAGCATTTTTAGCCTTTTTACACACCAGTTAGCACTAGGCCAGGGCAGCAAGACTCCAGCACCTCCTACTGACAAGTCTTCCATTCAGTGACATCTCATCCTTGCATCTAAGTACAATATCTAGAAGCCACAGCATGATACCTATGTGCCAGCTAGCCTTGCTGCCCGCTTCATTCATGGTAGGTTATGGGCACTGCTAGCTTGTTGGCTCCCTTCTCCATGCAGTGTGCTCCCATTAGGACCAAACTCAATGTGTCTTGATCATGTGATGCATCACACCCTCTATCTGCACATGCCACCCTGTTTTAAACCTTGACATTTGATGGACATCACACCACTATCCCTGCATCTTGCCTCCATGCTCTGCTAGTAGTTGCCACTGCCATTAGCAGATTACTGCCAGCAATACTTTCTGCTTCCAGTCTAATTCCAACTATGCCTGTTTTTGATTGAATGATGACAGCTTATCAACAGCTGGCACTTTCCATCACTGCCCCAATGTGCCACCTTACAATTTAGTGCCCACTTTTGCTACAACCATGCTACAAGACCAATGTCTTGCAAGATACCTGGCAGCATGCTTTAGCTAGTCACTTGCATGACCACTCCTGAGTAGCATTTACCTTGATTATAGTATTATTAATAGACCTTTACTTACATTTTTCATTAGTGGTGACTATTAGAATCATTGCTGACCCTTCATTAAGTTTCTGCCATTGCTTACTATAAATACTTTATCTTTTGTCAGTAGCAAATCATCCAATTGCACTGAGCCCCTTTTGCCCCACATTTCAAATCTCTAAGTTTACTTGAAGTGCTAAGCAATTAGCAGTCTCACTTCTCTTTCACTGTGCCCAATCTCTTAGCACTTTCATTGTTATACATCTTAATGGTACTATATGAATACATCCTCATTACTGGCACCAATATTTGCTACCTTGCACTCTTGACACATATGCTTAGCAACAGCAGCTAAGCATTAGAAGCTTTATAAGCTTACTACTTTTAGTCCACTGTTCCCCCAACTTCTTACTGCCTGCCACCACTGGTGGCAACGTCTTCCCAACCCAACATCACATTTCTTAGTTTTAAGACTGAGTAACTAGGACCTGTCCAGGACTCCCTCAGCACTGCAAGCCCAACATGAAACAAGGCTAAGTGCAGCTTACTAGGACAGCAATTAGCTAAATTTTGGGCACATCAAACATCTATTTCTTGTCTATTTCTCCATCCTTTTTTCATCCATTTCACATCTATTTCTGCACTTCTCAGCCTTGCTCTCAACTCTCTAGACTTCTGCCTACTTGGTTGGGGGATAGCACAGGCCATACTTCTTTGATTTACTCAGCCCAATGCCAGATTCCCTCAAACTGGTTTGAGTTTTAAAAGAGGAAGTTTTTCCAGCCATCCAGCCATCATTTACTCCCTCTTTTCAGACTCAGCTGCACATGTTACCCAGTGACCTCAGCAGATGACATAGACATGTGACATAGGCATGCAACCCAAACAGGTGATCTGGGCATGTGACTATTACATGTAACTTACATATCATGTGATTTACTTTTTATTTTCTTTAAGCATCTGGCAGAGTGAATTTTTAGACATGTTCTTTTTGGATTTCCCTCTGCCAGGTATGCAGTTATTATTAATTACTTATACATACACTAATATACTTTGGATTTTCCTCTGCCAGCTGTGTGATTGAGCCATAGCTTCCAGAAGTCACTCTTACAAATACCCTCAATTATTTGCATTAAAATTGAGGATTCAAACTTATTTTGTCATTTATACTACTTTTTAACAGATTATAAGCTGTTGCTATTGCACTACAACACTTTCTTGATTTTTGCAAGCTACAAATTTCTCATTCTAATTATGCCTAGCTAATTGCTTGATCCTATTAATTTTATTTGTGAACCATTGCATACTTCTAGACTCTTCTACTTTTTTATCAATAAAATTAACTATGACAATAATAATCGAAGTTGTAGTGACAAAGATTATAAAAATGAAATTTGTTAATAATTCAGGCAATCTAACTATAATACTTGTTAAGAAGATGGCATTGGCATAATCAGAATGTATTTTAGAAGAAAAATATTAAAGAATACACTGATTGAGCATATGCAATAAGGCTAAAGCTTTTAATGGTTCAACTGTAAGGGCAACCTCTGGGAGTTGTGGCTAATCACACAACTAGCAGAGGAAAACCTAAAGTATATTAGAACCCATTACAATACAACAGAATGTAGCTAATCATCTGGCAGAGGAAAATTCAAAGAAAACAAGTCTAAGGATTTTCCTGAGCTAGGAGGCCAAAAATAATCATGTAGTCAGTCACTTGACCATGACAAGTGTGGCTGTGCTGGGGTTAACCTGTTGGATGCTGACATAATCAGCTGTTGGAACTAAGGCTGACATAATTGGCCATTGAAACTTGGGCTGGCATACTGAAGTAAGTAAGTAAAGGTAGTAATAGTGAATGAACTTGAGAAGAAAAAGAATGGAGAGGGAAGTTCTCTGACATCACCCCCCCTTAGAGTGTGGCACCTCAATGCACAGGGTAGAACAAGTCTTGGAGGGCCAGGCCAGTTGGGGAGATGGGGTAGAGGCCTTGAATGGCCTGCAGTGCATTTAGATGTATACGGTGGAACTCTCTGACAAGAGAGGGTGCATAAATGCCATCAGCAGACTCCCAGGAGATGTCTTTGATACCATAGCCCTTCCACTTTACCTTGTACTGTAGTCTGCAGTGGAAAAAACAGCTGTCTAGGATCTTCTCCACATATTCTAGGCCATCTTCTGCCAAGACTGGAGGTGGAAGCAGTGGTGCTCATCATCTTGGTATGGGGTCGTCCAGAGCTGGGGTGAGCTTGACCATATTGAAGACTGGGTAGAGCTTGTGCATTTCAAGGGACAACTGGAGCTGGTAGGCTAAAGGGCCCACTTGTTTTTCTACCAGGTACAGTCTGAGTTAGCAGTGAGACAGCTTTTTGGATGGTCATGTGGTGGATGTAAGAGGAATCCAAGTACATGTAGTCTCAAAGTTTGTATACAGGGGCTGGAAGTCATCCTCAATCATAGGACTGGGCCATGTCATCCTTTGCCTTGGTCAGGACTGCCTTGGCCTCCTCCTGAGCTTCATGCATCTAGTCTACAAACTTGTTTATGAACTCATCCTTAGATCAGCATATAGAGGATTTGAAGCCCATCTAAGGGTGTTACCCGATATCAGAAAAAACAGGGAAATCTTGGTGGTGGAGTGCACATGGTTATTGTATTAGAATTTCACCTCTGTGAGGAGCTTGTCTCAATCATCCTGCTGCTCATTGCAGAACAGACGGAGGTACTGTTTGAGCTCCTGGTTGACCTGTTTGGTCTGGCCATTGAACTGCAGGTGGTACATGATGGAGGTGTAGAGCTTGACATGAAGCAGTCAGTAGAGTTCATGTGTGAACTCTGCAATGAACTGTGGACTCCAGTCTGAGATATAGGCATTGGAGAAGCCATGGAGCTTCTATACATTCTTCTGGTAGAGATTAGCAGCACCCATGGCAGAGCAGATAGTGTGGGTCAGAATAAAATGGGCCTGCTTACCACACAGGTTTATGACAACCATGATCTGCATACTATTTTGACCTCTGAGGTTTTCTCTGTATTTACAGGAGGTGTTGCTGGAGTTTGGTCTAGAGGCATAAGTTGCAGGTGCTGGTGTAGGAGCTAATGTACTGTGGCATCTGGAGCCACCAGTAATTCTGGAATACAAGCTCCAGCATCTTTCAATGGCTGGGGTGTTCCATGAGCCAAGAGTTGTGGTGTTGCTCAATAATGCATCTCCAAAGCTCCAGATCATTGGGGACATAAATGCAGCCATGGAAGGTGAGGAGGCATCCTGCAGGCCCCATTCCTCTGTGCATACTGACTTAGCTCCCATGGTCCATCCAGAGCAGAGGGCCAGCATGGCTTTGGTTATGGAGTCCTCATGCATCCCTTTCTGGTTGCCTTGTTGGATGTTCCAAAGTATGTTGACCTGAGATGGAAAGACATTGCTGCCAATGGCAGCAGGCAGTAAGAAGTTGGGGGAATAGTCAATGGAATGTGATAAGCTTATAAAGCTTTGAATACCTAGCTGCTGATGCTAAGCACATATGTCAAGAGTGCAAGGCAGCAAGTGTAGGTGCTGGCAAAGAGAGTGTACCTGTACAGTACTATTAAGATGTAGAGCAAAGAAGTCACTAAGAGCTTTTAGCACAGATAAAGTGAAGCAAGGCTGCTAAACATCATTGACTAGCATGCACTACAATCTATTAACTCAATTTTGTCTCATCACTGGAATTCCTCTGTTGACTTGACTCCTTACCCTCAGCTCAACTCCCAAAGCAAGTTTTTTGATCCCAGGACTTACTCTTCTTGCTATTTCATGCCCCAGAACTCCTCTCAGAGCTCTCAGCACCATGTCTCCATAGTTTGATGCTCACTTGCACCTTGTAAGGTCATTACTTACTAGGAAAGGCTCTCAGGTCAGCAAAACCTGACAATTTGCATCAGCACCAGCTTTACCTCAAACCGGAGAAGTGCAAATTTGAATAGACCTGCATTGAGTACCTGAGGCTGATAATCTTGCACAAAATGGTGGAGATGGACTTGGTGAAGGTAGCCATCATCATGCAGTAGCCAGAGCCCTGAAATAGGAAGGAAGTACATGCTTTCTTGAACTTTGCAAATTTTTACTAGCAGTTCATCTAGGACTTCTCACACCATGTGTGTCCTCGGCTTGACCTCACCAAGAAGGATGTAGGCTGAAGGTGGGGCAGCATAGAGCAGAAGGCTTTTGACACTACATGTCATCTACCATTCTTCTCGAGACTCTTACCACCTGCTGTCAATCAATGGCAACATCCTCCCCGCTTTACATCACACTTTAGGATTGAGTAATTGGGACCTGCCCAGGAATCCCTCAACACTTTGCAAGCCCAATGCAAAACAAGGCTAAGTGCAACTTATTAAGAAAGCATTTAGCTAAATTTTGGGCGCATCAGCGCTCTGCTTTGAATAATTTTTTTGGGTAGACGTCCAGGCAGTGGGTGAGGGCATTGGGCTTAGCACCAAGTCTTCCAGGGCGGTACTGGATTGTGAAGTCATACTCGGAGAGGACCTCGGACCACCTGGCTTGTCAGCGGCTGAGTTGCTTAGTTGTGGTGAAGTACTGGAGATTGTTGTAATCTGAGTAGACCTAAATGCAGTGTCAGGCGCCCTCAAAGTAGGCCTGCTACTGTTTGAAGGCTTCTATAATGGCAAGGAGCTCCTTGTTAGAGATGTTGTAGTTGAGTTCTGCATTGATCATGGACCAGGTATAAAAGGCAATGGGCTGGGGTTCCTTGCCATCAGGTTCCAGCTGTGAGAGGATTTTGGCTATAGCATAGTCAGAGGCATCGCACTTGAGGATGATCAGGAGGGTGGGGTCATAGTGCCAGAGGACCAGAGTGGTGGTAAAGGCCTTCTTCAGTAGGTCAAAGATGCTCTGGCACTTACTGTCCCAGTTCTAGGTGATGTTCTTGCGTGTGAGCCAGTTTAGGGGTTTTCCAACGCTGGAGTAGTTGTCTATGAATCTTTGGTAGAAGTTAGCAAAACCTAGAAAGGATTGTACTTCCTTGACATTTTGGGGCTGGGGCCAGTTGACGATGGTGTTGACCTTGAGGGAATCCATGCACATGCCATTTGGGGATACAATGACGCCAAGGTATTTGACTTCCATAGTGTGGAAGGAGCATTTCTCGGGCTTGGCATGGAGGTTGTGCTCCTGGAGTCGTTCCAAGACGTGTCTGACATGGGCCCAGTGTTTTTCTGCAGAGTTTGAGTAGATGAACATGTTGTCAAGGTAGACGATGACAAAGACATCACTTATGTCATGGAAGATGTCATTCATGAAGTATTGGAATGTGGCTGGGGAGTTAGTCATTCTGAAGAGCATTACAAGGTATTCAAATAGCCCATATTGTATGTGGAAGGCAGTCTTCCATTCATGCTCCAGGGCTATGTGCACATTGTTGTAGCCTGAGCGTGTCAGGGGACTCCCCTTCTCTCTCCTTTTCCTCTGTCATATCTATTCTCCCTGGTGTCCCCATACTTACATTATTCCATTGATTACTTACTCTTAGTCCAGAGTTTAGTCCGGAGCTGGCACAGCCACCGGACACGTGACCTATGTTTATTTTCTCGGACTCTGGCAGAGGGATCCTTAGACTTGTTCTCTTTGGATTCCCCTCTGCCAGGTATTTACCCACTTACTATTCTTGTTATATTTACCTTTTAATATACTTTGGATTCCCCTCTGCCAGTTGTGTGATTAGCCACAACCTCCGG